>LUCH01006676.1:16069-30095 GCA_013368495.1 Paragonimus heterotremus
ACTTTGTCCCTAATTAGCCGTTCTAGGCATTTTCCAACTATACTTGTCAGACTCACTGGTCTGTAGTTATTTTGCTTGTCTCTCGAGCCTCCCTTGTAAATAGCGACCATCGTGGCTACGCGCCACTCATCCGGGATTTTCTTTTCCTTTAGGGAAGTCGTAAACAGGTTCCATAGTGGACCCTGAAGAATTCCCGCTAATGGCTTAACAATGCCCATATGGATGCCATCAGCTCCTGCGGATTTTGAGGGTTTAAGAGAGCTTAGGACCTACCCAACTTCTTCCTCGGTGAGAACTATATTGTTCATTATGCTGTGAGGTCTGGACTCCATCAATGTTGGTAGAATCTTTTCTTCATCCCTCCTGTGAACCCCCTGGAAAAATGTACGGAGGAGGTTGGCTTTCTCTGTTTCATCGGTGGCTGGTTTACCCTCCGTTGTCAACAGGGTTCCTACTTCTTGCCTGCAGGCTCTCTTGGATTGAACATACGAGTAAGAGTGCTTCGGAGCTGCTTTTGCCTTGCACTCAAGACCTGCTTTAAAGCGGTATTTTGCCTGGCGCTGGGCCTTGCAGGCTGCATTTCTACTAGTTTCATACTTCAGCCAGTTACGATGGCATTCGTTTTTTTGTATTTCCTCCAACATTTATTCCTGTTGTAAAACGATCTACGCACCGTCTGTCTCCACCAGGACGGACGGTTTCGAGCTCTTCTTGGTACTAGCGGTGCAAACTGGTCCATGAGTACTATAAGCCCTTCTTTAACGACTCTCCGCATATCTTTTTAAAAAGCGTTTCCCCCCTCCGGAGCCCAGGACATGCCCCGTGCCACTTCCAACAGCCGTGCGACATTCATTCGAACAAAATTGCGAACAATTTTTTTCAGAAAAAGCTTTTTAGTCGCGCGGACTTCGAAACTCAAAACACAATGATCGCTCTTCCCAAGCGGAGCCTCACGTTCCAAGTTTAGAATACCCTGTTAATGTCGAGTAACTATTAGGTCCAGCGCGGATGGTACATGCCCGTGTCGGAACCGAATAGACACCTGAACAATTTTGACTTAACGAGTTGGAGTGCAACCAGTCCAAGAACATTCTTTCGGGAACACCCGTCCTGGCTGTTTCATGGTCTCAAGAGGTGTTCGGGAGGTTGAAGTCTCCAGCTACCACCAGTTTCGCTGAATCACTAACTAGAGCATCTAATACATTCAGCAGAAGCTTATCTTCGTCACTGTCGGCCAGTGGTCCCTTATAGACGCTACAAGAAAGCAGTCTCCTTTTATTCTCCTTAATGTGGCAGGAAACTGCCTGTACGTTCGGGGTGTTCACTGAGAAGGGGGCCTCCCACTGCTTGTACTGATTGCTCACCAACAGCAAGACACCTCCACCCGCGAGCCCATCCGTGCGGTCCTGTCGGTAAACGGAAAAGTCTTCCGGATGGCAGTTCCCTAAAGCCAATTCCGGTTTTAGCCATGGTTCAGCCACTGCTATGACATCAAAACCCTTACTACGTTCCTTAAGCTCCCTCCATTTGTTGCCAATGCTGCAGGCATTTTTATACCAAAACTGGAGGTTCATTCCATGCAGCATTTGCCCGGATATCTTCACTGTGTCAGAACTCCTCTTCGGGCGGAGGACTCCAGAAGACTGCCCTTTTTTTTGAGTAGCTCTTCTGTCCAACACTAAAACAGTAGGCTCTATTACTTCCTTGAGATTTCCAACTTCTTCGACCACAGCAACCCTAACGCTTTCCTTTGGCTCCGTATCCCTTTCATTCTGCATTGTCTTCGTCATTGGTCGGGCGACATCCTCAGCAGCAACTGAACTGTGACAGATTGCTTGACTCCCCTTTATGGGCTTACATGCAGGGGCAACCCCTTTCCCTTGAAGTTTGGCCTTAGTTGTTTCCAAACTTGCGGGTTTTTCCGACCTTGCCCTACTAACTGGCTTCCCCGTGTTCTGTTGGTTTTCTGTTCCGTCACACAGGTGGTGCTTAACTTAGCGGCGAAGGAGGTTCTTTCACTTTTACTACGGTCAGCCTCGGATCTACCGCTACATTTTACTGTCGTAATAGATGTAGTCATGGGTGAGACCTTTTTATATCCAACGCCCCTGCCATTTTCCTGTAACTCAACTTGTCTGCCGCACCGGATCAATGGAGTCGCCACTACGGCCATATCCGTTACTTGGACCCACGGTCTACCTGAAACACTACAGGCTGCTGTTTTCGGCGATAACGCTGACTTACTGTCATACTCTGGGTCCACTTTATTGTCCAGAATGAGTTGATACCCATCTCGTGACAGTTTATGTACTCTGTCGGTCTTGCTGAGTACATAGTCCCTTTGTGAAACTTGCATAAACTCGATGAGTATTGGACGTGCGCGGTTTTGAGCTCCGTTAGAATTTCTTAGTCTCCAGCTACCTACTCTATGTATATGTTTGATACCGGTGGCTGCAGACGACCCTGCCATCCTGAGAATTTCCATCACCCTCCTTCTATCAAGCTTTTTTCTGGTTTTTACCTCTCTCACTACTGACTCTTCATTGTCGAAAACCAGTATGTTACGGGATCTCCCTGTTACTTTTTCGCCTGCAGTACGCAGTTTCATTGTGTCGTCCACAAGTCCATCGATACTCAACTTGACGGCTGCTATCTCTCCCCTCTGCTTTTCAATGACTTTCTCTATCTTACACTCTCTCAGCTTGACAGGAACTTTTTGGGCACTTTCTTTCTTATCACTGCCCCAATGGTTTCCGCTAATGAACAGCAGTGAGAGCAGACCCATTTCAATTGTTTATGCTGTCTATACAACGTTACTCCGAACCCGGTCAATTTGGAGCACCGGCTGTGATACCACTTTCCACAGTTATCGCACTGGATACCCTCAGTAACTGGCTTACGATATGTGTAGTCCCCACGATAAAAACCTAGGTGATCCATTGCAAGAACATTTTAACCGAGTTGGTTCAAAATGAAATACAATGCAATCCAGCGGTGCGACACTAAACAAAAGTGAATTATACAATTATACAAAATTGGACTACAATACAACGACGAGATAATCAACAAAAGTGTTAAGAAATAACAAAAGCAGAATGCTACAACTAAAAACTAAGCAACCTAGGGAGATACACTAGTACAGTTCCAAATAAACCTAATGTGACTAAGAATGAGCCTACACTAGATAAAACAACCAGAAATCTAAGTAGCACGAGACAACCGGAACCGAATTAGCAAAGACAACTTCCGATCACTAGCTACCGGTTAGTCGCGCTCCGCTTCTATTGTGCTTCACTTACAGCTTGCCTCCTCGGTTTACTTGTAATGTATGTCGTTTTCCACTAATTGGTTTCCTGGTTTAATTATTGCGGAGAATATGCGGTAGAAGATTCCGGAAGGCGGCCCGATAATCGAAATTTATTTATGCCATATTCTTATTTAATTATGTTTCCCGATGGAAACAGATTACGTTGACACTCAATGGTACCGCCGCTTCACTGCAAAATGGCACCGCCACCCACATCACTATCATATCAAGGAAGACACAGAACACGATTGGTCGACCTGCCGTGAGTCCAAATACACAATGCATCAGGTGACGATCTGAGGTTATCTGGTGAGCTAGGTTGTGAAATCTCGTTCGGCGACTTCCAACTTAAAGACAGTTGCTATCACACGGAGCCGGACATTTTGGGGGCAAGACTGGATTGATGCGATGCAATTGACGCACGCGCCTATCAACCACCGGAGCAGCGTTGACTCAGTCGATGTAGGACTAATGTATCACTTCACACCTTAAGTCGCTGAGTGCAATCGGTAGACCGAGAACATCTCCGTTATCTTTCATATAAAAAAATACTTTTCAGCTATTAAAGTTGTTGAAAATTTGTGACATGCTGCAAATCCTGAAATCTCACAACTCTGTTCCCTAGAGGTTTCTTCGTTTCAATCTTCCAAAGATGTAAACAAGAAATGTGCGGTTGTTCAGTGGCATAGGGATTAGTTGAAAAATAACGTAGAGTCGCATTCTAAGTTATTTCGGAGATATGAGGGCGAAATATAATAAAAATCCACGTCACACACGTGGAAACACATGTTTCTATTCAAATTTTGGTGTGATTAAGCAGAAAAGCGTGGTTATAATTTCGACAATCGAATTGTTGTTGAAAAAGGAGTACTAACCTTTTTATAATACTACAAACTTGAGAAACGTCTACAATCTACTTCAATGTAGGGCAATTCACCATGCTTCACCACTCGCTGGTATCACTTGCTAACTTTTCCATGAAATCAAGCCGTACGCTGGAATGGAAACAAGGTGGTCTGCTGAACGAATGACATTAAAGAACGCTCCCAGTTGAAAAGATTACGACACTGATAACGGCAAGTGTGTAGTTCGCCAGTGTGAGTTAAAAACGGTTATTTAGGCGCGAAAAGAGATTTTTCGAATTATTTCTGAAATATTGAAACGCATATTACTGGACGAATATACATATCTTATCGAGTATAATAAAAGCGTTGCAATGAGAAAAATCAGGTATACCTAAAAATTGTCCATATTTGCACTTTTGTTAGAAAAAATGTGTCGCCAGTTTTCTACAAAAGCATCATGTTGGCTTTCCTCATCGATTCCAAGTCCCGAAAGTGCTTCCGTCGGAATTTTCGTGGTAGAAAACATAGCATCATTGGCACAAACGCTCACTTCAGCCTGGTTTTGTAGATATGATTGAATTTGAAATCCTCGACCACGTTGCGTTTGCATTGCATTGTACACGAACTATCACAGTAATTCTTAATCAATGCTATGCCGCCACGGTCGTTGGTTAATTATTCACCTGGATTATATGCTCAACTTGGTTCCTTTGTGGTATTTCAAGTGGAAAAGCGTTTACGTTTTCAACTGGTTGTTTCCACCCACGGTATGGTGTAAACATGGGTAACACGTCCCACTCTATCAGTAACAACGTGCGTACTGTTTTGTTTATTGCTTATTGACTATTCTTGAATATAGTTTGGCACATGTACGCGAGTCAATGCTCAATTATCTGAGAGATAATGACCAACTGTGATGTTCATTACTTATCCGATGAAAACATAGATTCCCACTTCTACCACTTCAGCAACAACCCTTCTATCTTCGTATCATGGACGACTATGATTTCGGTGGTAGTTGGTCTATGCTTTCACCGGATGAAGAATTTACTGACGGCTGCCATTGTGTCACCTCATTTTTGGCCATATCTGAAGCAGATCATTAAAACTTACGCCCAACGGTCTAAATACACGTATATTCCAAATTCTCCTGATTTCTGCTTATCGACGTTGATCATAGTTTGAGTCAACTGGACGGAGCAGCACTTGAAATTTTGCTACAACGGGCGTCCTTGAACAGCATACTGTTCACAACGTTCCTAGTGGTCTACTCTGGGAGCGGACGAAATACAGTTAACTCATCATTCCTCCTTCGAAGACACGTTCGAGGAAGCGGATTACATTTACTTGTTTCGGCTTCAGCCGACCACCACAATAATCACGGTTGAATGAAGAACCGACAGAGCTTCAAATGAAATGGTTCATTAAGAGCAGTGGACGATCAAGCATTCCAAAAATTACGTGGATCCTGAGAACAAAGTGATCTATACACAAAATACGAAAATTCACAGGTCCTTTGACAGGAAGCCCCTTCATGCCATATCTGGATCAAAAGAAAAGCAGTTCCAAGCATACCTCCAGAAGATTATTCGGCGTAAACGAATTGCTGGAAACTTGATTGGCAAACTGCTATTCACCTTACCTCGTAGGAAAATGTTGTGAATTATACAATAAACGACGACATGCTTAAACAACTATAACTGCACCAACCATTTGTCCTACCTTGCGAGTTATGCCGAACTCTACCCCATGCTTACCCACGTAATTGCTTCGTCCATCTGTCCTACCTTATGAGTTATGCTAAACCGTTCCTCATGCCAAAACACATAGGTGGATCAATGAAGTCACTAAGGACGGAAACACGGGGATGGAATCGTGAATTAGGTATTTGATAATTATGAATCAGTATATATAATACCTCCGCTTTTTCCCGGCACAGAATCTGGTCTTCGGGTTTCATATGTTATTGCTGTTCTCCCGGATGATTAAAATCGTGTATCACATGAAGTCTTCACCATCATGTCGTTCCTCGCACGTGATATCTGCAAGCAATTTGTGTGAGCATATATGATGGAACTAACTTTCTGTAATCATATTAACATTATAGTCGCTGCAGGTGATAATTCGCCCTTTCGTCGGCCCGTGTGCAAGCGACACACTCTCAGCGGACCAGTATAAGTCGACATCCGTTGCAGCTGGTGTGTGACAATCGCCTCCCATATTCACTGGGGAAGTGCGAACAACGGCTGAATCAGAGGAAACGGACGAATCCAAGGATTGGAAACGTGCATTTACCCGGCGACTGAGGTTGAAGCTGATTGCCACAGAATGGAAAGTCGTTTATGTCTGCTATTTGGATATATTTGGAGTAAAAAATCAGCTGATCGGCATCATAACAATAACTGTCCATCTGTACCGGGTCGCCGCAGTGTCAACATGGCAGTCCTGTTGCAGACTTTTCCACTCACCTCGGTTACATACTACTTGTAGCTGAGCCCATCGGATAGTTGTATAGAGGTAAGCCAGTGTTAGCACGCTCCACTATCTTGCTGGCGAAAGCGATGATGGTGTTCAAGCAAGCCACCGCCATGCGGCTGCTGCAGTCATGCAGTTTTTCGAGTACATGATTAAGGGCTTTATGGTGGTAGTCAAAATTGGCTGCAGCACACGGCCGAAGCTGCCGGCCTACCAACCGCCGAATTGGTAAATTCTACTCTGCAAGCCACCGCTCATGAATGAGGACCTCACCTTTGGGAAGGAAAATGAACAATACGAAATACTTTACCGTAAGGGTAGAGATGCTTACGGAACACCGGCAGAATGTGGACGCATGGAAGCCATACTGTACGGTAAAAACTGCATTCACATGCACCGTGTACGCTATCGGTGACGAAAGCGCCGACGATTCACAGATCACGTTTAAACCTACCGTCAACTGTCTAACTACCTCCTCCTCATTGTCTGCCGTAGCCATTCAGTGGAAGAGAAGACAACTGCGAAAGGAGTTTGTCTTTCAACAAATATGTCTGACGAATTCTACCCACTCACATGCCTACATACGGAATCGCCTTCATGTGAGTAACACAATAGGATGTCGCAGCCGAACACTACATAAGCTGCCCTCGTCTGCGCAGCCATCTTATCCATAACAAATCTTCACCGCAATCGACTCGCCCATCACTTCCCGAAAAATTTCGAAGTCTATGTAGTGAAGCATACTTCTCACAACGGACGTATCCGTACGTCACGGGTCGGCCATGTCTCATACAGTTTGTCACTAAGAACTGATATGACTTCCATCTTCGAAAGTATGAGACAACGCGAAATGACATACTTGTGCCTGTTTGTCCCGTGAGTTGCATCCACACTCACAACATGCGGAAAACGTCGGAATAGTTCAATCTGCATTAGCTGGGCAAAGCAGATATGCGTATATCTGTTGCTTTCATCGCTCAGAGTGCGCACCACACCGATAGCACTAACCACCGAGGCACCTCATCAGGGTTCTCTAACATTCCGTGACCAATTTTACAAAACAAACTCATTCGACATTGCAGGCCTTAACTTGCGGCGGATGTTTCCAACGTCAGCGGTTGTGATAAACTTCCCGTAAACATCTACTAGACACTGCTTATTGTCGGCAGTTGGTGTATTGTACTGGAACAGACTCCTGCATTCGTTCAATTCACCGACGGTGAGTCCACGATTCGTAAGATGGGACTCATATAGCAGACGATTGAGAGGGTGGTTGTGCTCCAACTCGAAGGAGCTTACAACCAGACACGCATCTCGTCGGATCACATGAAATCGTGATCTGCAACATGTATCGCGAGACCTGACTTGTAAAACTGACAGCAGTTAACCCACTAGACACGTCGCACACCCCTGCATACAATCCTACGTCTTTTGTATTTCGTACAACGGTAACAAATCTCCGCGGATTTCAGGAAAACATGTCATTTCACCTTATCCTACTTTGAAGCTGTTTCCGACCTACGGCTCGTCCCACAAACGTAAGTAACGCCCATCTCGTCCATGTACCTCCGAAGGCACTCCTGAAAGTGTGAGAAGGTGCGAAATTCGCGATCCTTAAACATCGACTCGAAAGTGGCAATATAATCCATTTCCTATAAATAATAAATAAACCGGAAGTGAAATAAAAAACAAATGACAAAAATGACATCGTGCATTAAAAATGACCCCAGCATTCTTGTGGTAGCATTCACACACTCAATCGACCACAACAACAGCAGCCATACAAATTTTCGAAAATAAATTACGAGAATTGGTTTTTAATTAATGGTCAGTCAAAACAAACAGATATGATGTCATGACGCAGATTTCGACGATTTCAATTGGTGCATCAACTAACAACCCATTAAAATGATTTCTTCCAGGAGAATAATGTTTCCAAACACAACAGTTTAGAAACTAACGGTTTACGGCTAGCATTCATGCTTCATGACAACGATGGGGGTTGCCCAGGATGAGTGGGTGACAGGCATCAACATTCCGAGATCCTCAAGGCGTCTGTGTTCCTGGTTGACGAGTGATAAATTAGCGTAGGGCACGTGACGTCTTTGGCAGAAAGCAGGTTGGGCAGCAGGATTGAGCCGCAAAACCGCTAGAGCGCGAGTGCGACAGCCAAAACTTTCGTTGCACACTGACTTGAAGCGTTGAATGAGTTCGTCCACCATGCGTGAAGGATCCGCTGTAGAGGGATGCAGTCGATTACAGGTGTCCATGACTGGTGGTTCTGCCAGGCCGTGTGGTTCAGACCAATCGAGAACATGTAGGTTGAGATTCGAATCAGACAGTTAACAGATTGCATCGATGGTTTTGTTCTTGAGGCTGATACGACGATGCAGTTGTCCAGTTAATTGCACTCTACCACCACAGCCGCTGGTGACGGAGTGGGATGTCAGGTGGACAGGCGGACGGCCAAATTATTTCCATAGTCGATTGGAGATGAACTTCACATGAGACGCAGTGTCAAGCTGGAGACGAGCTGGGTGCCCAATGATCAGTATGACCACGGACCTTGTGCGTGGGGCGACATCGACTTCGAAGATGGCAAGCAAGTTGCCTGACCTGTCGGTTGGTTTGGACGGATGTAAGCGTGGCCGACTGTCAGTTGCGCGTTGACTGCCCGGCGTGAGTGGTTGAAAATAACCGTCTTTGTGACTCAACTTTTTGCAACGCTGACAGCGCTCTTGCTTGAAATGCCAGTAACGCGTGTAGTGCCATGCGCTGCAATGTCAACAAGGACAGGGCGGCGCCCTCCTGAATGAAGAATTCACTGTGCAGTTCGTTGGGGAGGTCTGGTGCTGTTGCATCGGACTTACGACTTTGTTGACAGAAGCTAGGGACAGAGCAGTATTTTGGACCAAAGCAGAGTCATGTTTGAGGGTGAGCAGTCGATGGCCTTGAGTAGTTAGATCCTGAAGGGGAACTCACTCGTCTTGTTGGATCTGACTGTGCAAGCGGATGTGGAGGTCGGCATCATTGGGAAACTGGAGACCGCAGACAAAGTTGAGACACCTGAACCCATCCTCAGTGACGGCGGATGGCTTGAACCGCTCACATTCACGAGTCACGATACCAGCGTAGGTTGACGAGGTCATCACAGTCTCGTATGCTCCGCTGAGGTGGTGGTATTACTAATTAAACAGAGAAGACTGATCACTGAATATCTGCGACAGAATATTGACCGTTTTGACGCTGATGTCACGTGGGCTCTTGGGCAAGATGGAGTTGGCTTACCGCTCGTGTTTCACAGCGCCAAGTTTGCGGAGGAGAGGTAAAACATACCACGGATCATTCTGATCGGCAAATTTGATCCGAAGTCGACCATCGTGCCGACAGAACAAGGAGTCGAATGTCACGTTCACATGCGGGTCGTAAACGAACTTGGAGATACGGGTTACCGAAGTGTCAAGGGATTGCTCACCACTGGGTTGTGCGGGTTGGCCCAGACTCGCGTTAGACAAACTTTGGGCAAACATCTCCACTAATTTCATTTGTTTCTACAACAGCAGGTTAATTTCAGTACCACTCAACGCCAGTGATTAGAAACCATACTCATCGCTAACTGTTATGGCCTCTCTGATAGAAAAGGACCAACGTAAATACAACGAGTAGTGTCTCCATCACGAACGAAAGCAACAGTATCGCAAAATGGTACGAACATCAGGGTTCAAGTAACGGACTCCAACTATCGCAAATTAGAACCCTCCCCCCGGACAAGCAAGAAGAAGGGCGGCCTTCAAACCAGCTTTCTTTTCTGCTCAGCCTGAAAGCAAAATAAGGGTTTACAGCAGCTGTAATTGTAGGTTTGGAACGGTCTTGGGCGTAGGCCACACAACCGGAGGCGGGCGTAAATTGTCAGATGGACGAGAATTCTGGCGGGCGTTCATTTTCCCCGAAAAAGAATTTTTGGGGAAAGATACTCTTTCCGACAGTAAAATAAACTCAAGTCCAACAATGTATGGTTGCATATTACCATTTCGACGATATGTTCAAAAAGGTGCAAAGTTAAGCACGCTTGGGTTAAAGAGTGACGTATTTCATCTCGACGGTCGTAGTGAACGCACTTGCAGGACTGAAGAATGTGGGGGTTGCTCAAGTGATGTATTTTTTTCACAAAAATAGTGAAAATGTTTTCGCCACCGAACTAGTACTTTTGGCAATTATTCGATGTACAACACCTTTCTCGAAAACTGCCCAGTTACATTTGCTTTCAATTTGGACTTTAGTAGTCCTCGAAGTATTAAAAAAAGGATGACTCGGGCCAAATGGACCGTTTCTCTCTGAAACGACTTTCAGGTTAATAACTGTGAAGGCCATAATTGCCATCTATTATCCTTTGTAAAGTGTCGGAAATCTTGGTGGTTGTCAAAACGGACTCTGGAAACACAAATTTTGCTGATATGTTACTCTGACCGAAGGAGGATTAGCGGTTGTGTAATTCACCGGTATGGTGTTTTCAGGTCGAAGAGAGCTGGAAATGGCGTAACATGCGGTCGGAACCAGCAAACACGCACGGGTTGAATTTTAGTTGGGTGACAGGGCGTGCTGCTGTGTTGTTGGCGCCGTTTTAGTTCCGGTTTGTGTAATTCCTACGCACGGCTCACTGGGCCTTTGGCTCATGCGTGGTTCCTGTTACTTCCTTTTTCAGGACTGTTGTTGAAACCTCTATTTCGAAAGAACTCTGTCCCCCCGTGTCTTCACATTGTCCCAAAGTTGGTCCGTAAGTGTAACGGACAATCATAGGAGAAACGGCGAGCTTGCATGTTACAATAACCATTCAGGCGCGAAAGAATATTTTTTGAATTTTCCACGAAATATTAGAATGCATATTAGGGGACAAATATATGGAGTTTACCGGGTATAATAGTTGTGTTGAAATGAGAAAAATCGGCCATACCCGAGAATTATTCATATCCCCACTTTTGTTGAGAAAAATGTTCTGGTTTTTCGATAGGGGCATGCTGTTGGCGTTCATGATAAATTTTGCGCTCTGAAAATGCTTCTATCGCAATTTTCATGGTTGCGTACGTATTCCCAACTCGCGGAAACGTTCAAGTTCACGACTTTGTGGAAATATAACTGAATTTGTAATCATTGTAAACGTTGCGTTTACATTGCATGGTATGCTAAGTATCAAAGTAACCCAAATAGTATGCCACATATGGTCCCTCGGGGGACCCCAGGAGGCATTTGTGATAGGCGGTGGGTGAAATGGAGTTTGACCGATAACCCTCAAGGGATCCATGGGAGGCCAAATGGGGGCTGCCCCCAAAACAATGAATGTTAGTCATATGCCGTAAGTTTCCGAGCTGCCATGCTAGGGAGGATAATTTTCCTGGATAGAATCGTTTCAATAGCTTGATACCTGGTGCAGTAATTGAAATCGTCGAAATCTGCGTCATGGACTCATTCGCCTCGTTTTAACTGACCATTAATTGGAAACAGCCTTATCGTAATTGATTTTCAAAAGTCGATATGGCTGCTATTGTGGTCGATTGCGGGTGCAATGTTAACACAAGAATGCTGGGGTTGTTTCAATTTTTTTTATTTTTGCTATCTGCTTATCATTTTGTTTAAATTTGTTTATTTTTTACTGCTAAGAAGTGGATTATCTGACGACTTTCAAAGCGATGTTTGAGGATCGTTAGTTTTGCGTTATTTGCGTTCGCGAGACGTGCAGTAGATTGGAAACTGCCTTGAATTGCGACAGGGTAGGGTGACGTGGGTTCCTGATTTATTACCGTTGTACGAAATACAAAAGACGTAGGATTGTATGCAGGGGTGTGCGACGTGTCTAGTGGGTTAACTGCTGTCAGTTTTACAAGTCAGGTCTCGCGATACATGTTGCAGATCACGATTTCATGTGATCCGACGAGATGCGTGTCTGGTTGTAAGCTCCTTCGAGTTGGAGCACAACCACCCTATCAATCGTCTGCTATATGAGTCCCATCTTACGAATCGTGGACTCACCGTCGGTGAATTGAACGAATGCAGGAGTCTGTTCCAGTACAATACACCAACTGCCGACAATAAGCAGTGTCTAGTAGATGTTTACGGGAAGTTTATCACAACCGCTGACGTTGGAAACATCCGCCGCAAGTTAAAACCCTGCGATGACACGTAATTGGCTAAAAACCTGTATCTTACAGGAAGTGGAAGTTTTACAAATTCAATAGAATTTCATACATTATTTCGGAAGCCTTCATGAACGGAATGTTCGTTTCCTGAAGGAACTGTAAGTTTTTTATCAAATTGTCCGAACACGTTGTTGTTTGCTTAGTAGTTGAGATATTCCACCTCTAATTCGTGCTTAAAACTGGATTCTTTTGCAGGTATGAAGACATGGAATGAATATTACGCTGTTGCAAATGTTCACGAAAATCAGGATGTTTATTCCCATACATTCGTCCCATATGGGACCTTTTGTTAACCGCTCGTAATCTTTTTTATTAAAACAAATCGTTTGATCGCAATGTTTTTTTCTGTAATTTCACAATTTGTGTAGTGCGTTACACGGTGGTTGATAGCAGACGGTAGCTCTCATTGTCGGTGGGTATATTGGGCTCTCAGGGAACACCAAGTGAACAGTCGTGCTAATAGGGACCGTAAACTTCACTAAACAGAGCGCAGATAAACACTTTCGCTGGCCGACTGCGTGTCTGGCTAAACCGGAATAGGACCGGCTGCGGTATTTGGTGCAGGACGGATCCGGTCCGACTGGCGGCCAGATACCGTCCGACTCCGGGTCAACCCTGTTTTGTCTGCTGGGAAATCACCTCACCAAGCAGCACACAGCCGCATTTATAATAGGGCAAAATGGGGGCTTCTCTAGGGCAAAATAAGGTTTTGTAAATGAGCTAGTTTTTCATGAAAAATACATAACCTTATCCCATGCTATGTACTTATGGCGATTTCTTTATTTCTGTTGTTGATCTTGGTGCCTATATGTTGACGCTTGTCATTTTGTTGTGTTAATACACTACTTTCACACAAATAGTTGAGTTCCGTGTGGGCTGACTTTGAACGCCGGTAATTTTTCGTGGTCTGTTATTTGTTGTCATCACCTTATTGCGCGATGTTGACTATATCGAAGAGTAGATAAAAGATCGCAGATCTGTGTAAACTACTTACTGCAAATGCGGTGCCTTCAATAACCCCTCGGAGTCGCCTAAGGGATCATATGGTGCGTGCTATTTGGGTCATCTCCATTCCAACGTACGGCTTGATTTCATGGACAAGTTAGCAAGTGGTACCAGCGAGTGGTGAAGCATGGTGAATTGCCCTACATTGAAGTAGATTGTAGACGTTTCTCAAGTTTGTAGTATTATAAAAAGGTTAGTACTCC
>LUCH01006677.1:0-19327 GCA_013368495.1 Paragonimus heterotremus
AACAATATGAGATAAGAATTCCACTAGCAAGGAAAAGGTGTGTCGCATCTACCAACGTATTCACTAAATAAAATAGATAGACAATTGATCTGTTTTTAAGTGTATGACACATGTTCGACTGCATAGCAACGTGTCAGACAGAAGTCATTTTTCTGATTCGGTGAGAAGAATATCATCGAAGAGAGAACATAAAACTGTAAAACAACGGACAGAGATGATTCCAATAAATTCATAATTAACCCGATAAGAGTGGATAACAGACTAACAAAAAAACCAAACGAGTTCAACAAGAGAAGCAGCCACCAACACATATCTCGATAAGTAAGGTCTATAGAAAGATCAGAAAATAATTTGCCGTTTGGATTGGTACGCAGCAGCCGAGCTGATATCATAGCAGCCAACGGAGATGACCGATAGCACCCAGTGTGATACAAGTTGCGTTGTAGCACTCCACTCAAAACGGACAATGCCACACTATCCGAAAGATGATATACCCAAAAATGCTGCCTCATTTATTATTTATATGGTTCAACATGTATTGCTTGCATTACCTGATGCTTATTGCAAATAATTTATGAACACTGCTCCGTGTGCCTTCGCTCCAGAACAACAACATTAAGCCATCGGATTAGTACATCTAGCTTGTTGACTTTAAAACAACCTTCAAGGGTATCTACATTTCCGCACTAACCGTAGTTCAAGTGAAAACATTTCTTCGTTGCAAAACACAGTCTGCACCGATAACTACCTCGATTGTTTCTGTCAACTTGTAACTGTAGCAAAGTTATTATGAGCACCACGAGTATCCTTGGCAACTTGTCTAAATCTGTCTAACGCCATTCTTGCGGCAACACCAAACTAGCTTGACTAGCTTGGAAAACGTCAACCTGCACCCATGCAAACTGATGTGTTCCGCCTCATTATTCTACTCAAGCTGTAGGTTGGAGAATAGAACATTCAAAATTTGTTCCATACTATTCACGAAATGTAAGCCAACATTTGTTCCAGAGCAAAACTGTAATGTTTAATTCAAATGGACAATTGTACAGCTCCATCAGCAGTGTTTTGTTGCCTGTCGAGCCTCATACTATATCCCATCGAATCCGAGATCCAAAAAGGTTTTGAATGACTCACTCAACGTCACGCACGCCATCAACAACTGCGACACTGTACAATTATCAGTTGTCTCGCGGGCCCCTCCGTGTCAATAATGCAGACGGTAGAGCATTCACTGACTGATTGTTACTGACTGTTGATTCAGCTTCAATTCATACACAAATCGCTTAGTACGTTTGAAGTATTTGAGCGGATCGCCGTTGAATCAGGTCAACCCAACCGTCGGCAAATCATTGACAGTCATCGAAGACACCAGGGTAGTGTCTACCATACAGTCCTATGAAATCTGAGACCTACAGATAACAAGGAATTACGGGTGCAGACACAACGCTATATAACACCCAACACACAGGCTTCAGAAGTTTGTGGCTCAACCGATGAAAGATTATGGTGAATTTTCCCATTCACATTGAACGACAAAATCTTACACTTTACGAGATTTGGTCTGGCTGCTGCCACTTGTTCTCGATGCTGCATCAGAGTAGTAGTACAAATAGCCGTGCCAGTAAAATGTCGAATTGCTCACTCTCTGCCGATATTCTTCGGAGTCCCTGAGCATCAAGCTAAACAGACGATTAAACTGACCAGCTCAGATGAGATTAGGAAACGTTAGTATACAGGAACATATACGACGTAGAGATTATAATACAAATGTTTCCTCCCACAAGAGAGCATGATAAAACAAGGCCTCGCATTATCAGTAATATTCGAAATTCGTCCACGTAACTTCTCTAATTACCAGCTGTCGAAATGTTACGCTCAAGTCTCGAAGTCACGAACTACCGTATATGGAAGATTTGGATACTCCCTGTTCGAGTGATCCATACTTACGAACCTTCTGGTGTTTGCATATGGCCTAAGCCGAGACGTTGTAAATCATGGATCGTTGTTTGTATGTAAAACCTCGTTGGGTAGCTTTTGTGACTGGTCATCCATAGTGGATGGAGCAACTGAGAATTCCATCAGCATGATGAGTGAATATGTATACACATATATGCATGTGAACGGTCCGAGTGTAATGCGGTAACATGTGATAGTTGATTATTGATTTCCGGGTGCATTTATAATGTGACATGAACACACAGTGAAAACACGCTTGCATGGCCAGTTTCATTTGCCCAACATTGTGAACGGAATAAGCCTATGGTAATATATTCATCCCATGTTTACCCTAAACGGTCCATGTGTCAGTCATAACAAGCCTAACAAATCCACAATCATCGCTTTTCTTCTAATAACATGTTTATTCATATAATACCAAGTATCTGGTCCACCTAGCCGGCAACCGGACATGATTTGAGAAATTGTACTCAAACAAAAATCACGCCATTCTAAATGGTGTGAGCATTCCACACACACAGTTCAGTTGTTTGGGTTCAGAAATGTGGCGTGATGTATGGTATGACATATACGCAAGATTAGGTGCGGTTTGTTTCAGGAGCATTGAAATAACCATAGGAAGATTTGTTTTCAATATTTCTGGTTGAAATGAGTGGCCTCACATCAACTGGAATGCACCACGATAGTGGATTTTTACTTCTATTCTATGCGCAGCTGTTCCCGGCTTACAAACTGTGTGCATTCAATCAAGTCATTTGTCTTTATGATGTTAGATATTCACGCACATCGTAAAATTACTTTTACTCGATTACACGCGTAGTTTTATCTAGCCAAAATAACGCATGCCACAAATGCACTTCAGATAAACAGTGCTCACATTATGACTTTTCTTCAACGGGCACGATTTATTGATTAGCTCAGGCCTTTCAGTTCAACTCAGTGTGCCTTTAGCCATAACGGATTATTTGAACATAACATGTGGGTTTTGTACTGCATTACACTGGCTTCTACCAGAAGAGGAGCAAGCCCATAGTTCTAGGAGTTGACGACCAATTGTCAAACTTACATAGGCTCCCCCACCAGTAGTTTTCTTATATATGACCATGTCCATAATCATACCACCAGTGTATATTTATTAACAGAACCACAAGAGGTAGAGTGTTACAGCCGAAAACAAGAGTGTTGCGTTTCGGAATATTGGAAAAAATGCTGGATGCTGAATACAAATTGATTGGGAGGCACGACGTTTGATAGGGTGTGATGGTTCCAGGAATACAAAAATGGAGTAGTTAAATTAGCTCAACCCCAGAGCTAGCTTCGACGCAATAGCAATAACAACCGAACTAGGCAAAGCAAGTAATTTATCCGTCGAGCGCAATTGTATAGGTTATAGTCAGCATTGTAATAAAACAACAGTAATGGGAAATAGGTTCAGTGACAATCACCACATCCTCCGCAGTTCAAATGAATGTCCCGGCAGTAGTGTTGACGTTGTTTCTTTTTCATACGTTGGGGAATTCTTGCCTGCAGATACTCTTTCAGTAACTGACTCAGAAACGAAACATTCAGTCCCAGGAGATTTAACAGACAATAGAAGAGAGAGCTTCAAAATCTTCATACACTTAAGACCGATAATGGACGGACCAGAATAAATAACAAAAAGTGAACATAAATAAGTTGCGGACTGCACATCTTTGGGTGAAAGTTCACATTCGCCAAGAATAGGTAAAGCATGTCCAGTAATACCATTAACAGACATGTTGACAGGTTTCAAGATAACAGTAGATTGCAGCTGCTTCACGCGAGCGACAGAAATAAAAAGATTCAACACTACCGGTGTCAACGATAAAGGAATGTTGGGGACCACCGTTAATAGTAAACGACTGTGTTATATAGTGCGTAGAATCAACAAAATTGATAGAAATCGCAGTAAGAACAATGGATTGAAAGTCAGAATTCAAGTTATCATCGTCACAGCTGGAATGTTTGAAAGAAGACTTTGAACTATGGCAAACGGACTGAATGTGCTTGCAACCACATGACTTACACTCGTTCTACTGACTGGTAGCATTTGGATCAGATGTAGGATGATTAACATTAATTGTATTTCCAGTATTTACCTTTTCAGACAGCCGCCTATGCTGACCTTCTGATCGTTTCACGTTGTTGTTGTATAAAACCATCGGTTCATCTTTCACGACAGCTTTGACATCCTGGTACTATTCGCATAGTGTTCTAGTTGACTGGAAAGTGGGATTCGGAAGCAGTAGAAGCTTCTGTTGTAGATCACGCAAGTTTATTCCAGCAATCAAACGGTCACGCAGTTGAGTATGTAATTGGTCTTCGAAATTGCACCGGGCAGGTTGAGTCTGAATTTCAAGAATAATCTGTCTGACATCTTGATTTTCTCTTCTCACGGGCGCATGAAATTTAGCTCGTTCGGCTGCTCCAAAGTTTACAGGTTGAATATGTGAAATCAACAGTTTCTTCAAGGATTCGTAAGGAAGAGAAATCGGTGAATCAGGAAGTGACAAGTTTTTCACCAAGCTGTACGCATCCTTGCCAATTACGGTGAGGAAGTGAGCGGCTTTCTTTTCCGCTTCCATTTCTTTGCTTGTGAGATACCATATTTCGAAGCGCTCTAAATGGTTCTCGATTTCCCTCGACGAATCATGAATATGGAGAATTTCAAGTGGACCGGAATCCATCGTGGAAATTTAAAGAAGTCCGCGACGCCAATTGTGATGGTTCCAGGAATACAGAAATGAAGTGATTCAATTAGCTAAACCCCAGAGCTAGCTTCGACGCAATAGCAATAAAAACCGAACTAGGCAAAGCAAGTAATTTATCCGTCGAGCGCAATTGTATAGGTTATAGTCAGCAATGTAATAAAACAACAGTAATGAGAAATAGGTTTACTGTCAATCACCACATAGGGCCACCCATTTTAAACTAAAGAACGAAAGATGAAATATAGAATTATTGTTCTTTCGGCTATTCATGGTTGCGTGTGGATTGACATGCTGTCCTGACGTACGGACCTAGACAGAAGAAGGATCAGGTGTCTCAGATTGAGCCTTCGGCCAACAATTCTGCGTAGCAACGCAGCAGTGAACGGCGGCATACAAAGCCTAATATTTTCCTCAGAAATCGGTCAATATTCTTCTAACACACAACTCAGAGGACCATTCATACTGAACAAGCTTCCTAAACGAGTAGGGTTCAAGATGGGCATGAAACCACCATTGTAAACACAGTCATCCCAGCCGGAACGGAATAAGCGTACATTCCTAGTCAAGTCGCCTCCCATGATTGGAAACATCTGACTGCTCACACACACGTCTCTGTAAATGATTTAGAGCCCGAAAAGCATCGCTGGATTGAGAACCAGCATGCCTTGATTAGTACAAATGGACGACATTTGTCAACGGATTGTGCTATCACGTTCAATGTTTACCAAACGGTGAATAATAAAAATCTGAATCCTTGTACAAAACCAACTTGCAAGTTACGAAGGGGGTGATCAAAATTAGCAAATGTTTCCTAAAATCTCAGAAGTGTCACGCTTTAGATTCACTGCACTATTTGTGGGCTCTGACGTGACGTTATGTAACCATGCCACCAAAATGATAGGTGAAGCTCACCACATCCCAATTTTGGGGCATTATTATTCAGCCGTATTGTTCCATTTCCTGTTTACGTGTTAGCTACCTAATCCATCCGCACGTGGGTGCTTTGGTAAAGGTAACCTGCTGCGTTATTGAGATCTGAGTGAACAGCTCGTTTAACATTTTGCCTAGACTGATGTGCGTTATTTTATGGTAAACCCCATTGTGTTAAAATGTGTAGTGGTTGAACTACACGTGAATAAATCTCATATCGGAGACAAATCTCACTGGTGGACCGCAAGACACGCGATAATGTGTCGTCTTAGTTGAAAAACCTGTTAACGGTGAGATTATCTGTGAACGACACTCAGGATATAGAGAGTACTGCGTACCATCAGATACAACTGGCTACATCTTCTTGATGTTCGTTTGTCGGTAAAGTTTACAACGTTACACGAAACAATTTTCACATTTCGTGCGCTAACTACTCGATTGCAATTCACAACGGTTTTTCAGACATTACGTATGGTTAGCGTATGTCTGTGACAAATGGAAAGTGAACACAGGCAGGATCACCCAGAGTAACAAGTCGATCATGCTTACTGACCTTGTGTGGATAATGTCGAGTTAAGTGCCACACCGTTGCAAGTCCACTCTGACCTATGAATGAGATAAGGACAGACACTGGGAGTGATTTGTTAACCATGAGAATCTTCTAGTGGGTAATTTATAAGTGACAGGCCAAGAGATTCGTAATGGAAGTCGACTAATGAATGCACATGGTTTCGTTTTACTAATGCGATAAGTTTACTGCCTGCACACGATTCAACCTAGTCACCAGATCTAATTAGTTTCAGGATTTTCCTGTTGTCTTCTCTGCTGATCTGTTCTCTAGCAATATTGTGAACCACACTACACTCCTCATACATGTTACTGACGTTAAACTCCGTCCCATGAACGAGTGACACGGTGATATTTCTGTAGAGCAAACCTATAAACTGAAGCTCTTTGAACAGTCGACCAACTCAGTTTGAATTGAAAACGTCCTCGTTGTTTGCTTCTCAATGCCGATCGCCTGTGTGATCAAGGACGAATGTCGTTTATTCATTATTGATTCATGTGTTGTTACAAAATGGGAAAACATGTTTGCTTGAGTGTTCCTGTCTCTGTGATGGTCGGTGACAACTTGTGTTAGACTGTTGATAGGTATAAGGAAAACGTGGACGGAACTGCACAAAAGGTAAGTCCAATGAAACAGTTGACTATAATCATTTCCAAAACAAATACTGAAATACACTAAAGCAAATTCTTTCAGAGATGTGCAGTTGATGACTTGTGAGACTAAGCCGGGATAGCAGTTATAAAGTTTGTAATTGCGGTTGTCTCTCAGGTTTGCGTCGGTCGAGTATCATTTTAAAATTCTCAACAAATTCAACTATGACCACAGATTTGGGCGATGCATTCGAATGTGAACTGATCCTAAGAGCGAACCAGCTCATTCAACGATGTAAACCATCTGTGTACTTTCATCGAGTGACCTCTTAAACGTCCATCCTTGTTTGGTGGGAGGAGATGCGCTTGTGGCTGTGAAGTATTTCATCAGTAAGAATGAGGTCTCTTCGGAGATGTGCATTATTTCTAGATAACTGACCAAATTCTGTCAGTCTTTCTTGGTAGGGAACTTTCTATAGTTTACTGACACGAGATGCATTGTGTGGCCATGGCAATAGTCCGCATACTTTCGACGGCGAGTGTGCGTGACTTTGACATTGAATGGGAAATTGTTTTTCTATGAGCCACTGTGTTAAACAGTCCAAATCGTCCTGTAAAATCACCATATCTTCCGATTACTGTTGAACCTACCAGATCATTTGTAATCAGCGTAGAACAACACAAGCCAATTGAGTAGACCAAATAATTAAAAACGAATGAGTTAAGGCTTTCCGAAAATTGTTCCTTGCAGAACGCCGCTGTTGGCTGGTAAACAACCTGACAGCTGTTCATTAACCATATAGTTGAATCTATGTTTACTCAGATAATCATCTGGGAAAGTGAATAATCGATCATTATGGCCATAGTAATTCAGTTTCTGTAGCAATATGAAGTAATCAACGTTGTTGAATGCTTCGAAAAGTTAAGATAAGCCACTTCCGTGGCCAATCTTGCGTATGCAGTCTTCGTCCAAACATCGTGAGCAATTAGCAAACTCTTGGCGCATCATTATTTCTTACGAAATCTATGTTGCTCTTGGTGATGATTTGAGGCTTACTTGCTTCACCCGGAGATAAGTCTCTAATGAGCTCCCCACTGAAAGCACCGCCATGGACGCATCAAAACCTACCAAGTAAGAAGATTTTTGATAGTGAACTGTTTCCAGACTTCCAGCAAAAGGCCGCTTGACAAAAAGCGATCGAAAAATGCCGTAAACGGTTCTGCTTATTACCTGTCAAGGCTTTTCAATACGAGTGAGGTATCAATCTAGGCCGGACGATTTAATAGGCTCTCTGACAGGACTCTGGTTTGTGACGGCATAGTTTGAGTTAGATCAGTCAAGTTGCTCAAAATTCGTTAGCGATTTGCACTTAAGCACACACACATGTACACCTTATCCAAAGTTTTGACTGCCTCTGCATCTGTATTGGCAAATCCACCAGCAGTTTGCGGTTCCGAAGTGCCCACCTCACTCCTTGTGTGTGTTGTAACTTCGATGTAGAAACACTTAGGATTTATATTCTGTTATTGGATAGGACAACGTTGGTAGCAAAATTGAATTCATCTGATATCAGCAATGATGTAGTTGCTCCGTATGATATAGTTATCAAACGCAGGCACATTGCGTTTGAGTTTAAATATTTTCCATGTTGGGGGTTTCGAAGAAATCAAACGCTTGTTTCTTCTTTCCAGGACTTTAGGCTTTCCACTGCTTCAAGGGTACATTACTGAAATATGATTGTTGGTGGCATCGGAGATTTTGCCACCGATAACCTGCCTGCGATCAGTTTGGCTGAAAGTGATGAATGCTTCAGATCATTCAACTTTCCTCAGTTGTCTTCATCCCCGTGACATTTGCTTTGTGACAGATCCGTATTTGGGGATTACACTTTCAATTTCTGTGCAGATGGGTACATACAGTTATCTCATATTCACTACGACTAAGTTGGACTATGATGCCCATACTGTTCAACATATCACCCACGTTGTGAAAATGTAATAAAGCCGAGATATCAATTGGCCCAGTTGCCACCTCGTATGGTCTTGGAAATGCCGGGTTGATCCAGCTTTCATTACTGCCCGGAAGAAATACCAAGCAAAAGAAGATGCTACAGTAGTAGTTAACTTTTTCGTGAAGTCTTGCTCCATATGATTACAATCTTCCATTATCAATATCAGAGCACAAAGGGAATGTGGTATTCCACGCAAAGCGTTGTACAACTCAGAGTCAGCGCCCCTGTGCGCAGAAGGCGATCTTTAAATCACAGCAATCGAAGTAGTGAAATTTTGAGTGACACTAATCACTTGTTGGATCGATTCCGGAAGATCCAGTAGAACCCTTCCGTGAATACGTGAGAACTCGAGATGCGGTTCCATATTAAGGGCTACACAATCTCTACCGATTTTATTATTACTGCGAAACACTGTCACGTTAAGGATGGGCAGATCGCTGTCAGCATCACCAGGTTTTGTGGTGGTCTCTCCTCGGATCGGATGTTACTTAGCTTGTCAGAAGATTAGTTGATGTCCGTAGACAAATGTGAGCTGGCGGCTAAATAAGCTGCGTGCTACTGTTTCGTCATTTCTTCTATTGTTCACAGAAGTCAAGACGCGCTTATCGAGACTTATCGAAACCGCGGTAGATGATTTACGACGGTGATTGTGAGTAACGGTATCACCGCTTCTGGTGGGAGGTTGATTGATTAAAATAATGCTCCTTTGCCAACTCCCATCAATTACCTGGGCCTCAGACAGCAACTGCAAGCACGTGTAACTGTCTCAGTCAGGACATATATGATTAAGCTCGCAGCCCAGTTGTCGTTGGTTTGTTGTAATACCATTAGTCTCTGGATTTCGACTACGGCTTGGAAGCTGAAGTAAAATGACAGCGTAATTGGAGTAAGAGCTCTTCCTCTAGACTGCGAATTGGCTGCTAAGTGATATCAGACAACAGCGACTATTTGGAGGATCGTGAAATTCCTCTTTGTCATGGCCATTCCAATCTGCCAGCATTTATGAACTACTATCAGGCAGACTGAATTGAATGATAAACCGACACAAAGGTATGGATGGTATTAATGATATTATCTTGGGCGTGCTGGTTCCCACTTCGACGCTGTTAGCTTTAAAGCAGCTGTCATGGTGAATGACCTGGATTATTTCCAGGCTGTTGTTTTCGTTCGCCTTGCCTGAGTAGTACAGACATAGTTGCACAGGTGTCTTAGGATTTGGGTAGTTTGTTTGCAAACGACTACCAGATTGACCGTCGTTAACAAAGAGAGGTTTATTATTGTGGCCAGTAAAATGAGTTCCGTGTTCAGCAGGCTTACGAATTTGTGTCACATTAGCTGGTGGAGGCTGTAGTCGTGTTATCAACACAGATCACTTCAACCGGCTGTTGAAGCGATAATCGCTTATTTGTTATGAATGGCCTCGCAGCTACCTTCTTACTGGGAGTTGTGTTTGCAGCTTCAGTGAGGCAAGGTGAATTATATTGTGCACCTTCAGTGTAGCAACAGTTATGGTGTTTATTGACTAAAGGAATCTGTGGCGCACGGTATCTACACAGGTTTAGCAAGTACAATGTACACCAGAATTTAAACAACAGTCATGTACTTCGAACTACTCAGACTTCTGACAATCAGTTACACGCATGTTAGCGAGAATTGAGAAACATAGCTCATATATAAATCTAGAGGCGACGCGAAGTAAGAAACAATTCACTTTCTGGATGTCGGATGAAGAGTGGAGTCCAACAGACAAGTATCTGTGTTCGGATTATTCCCGGGATTAGTTGGAGGTTTAGGATCATATACGAAGTGGTTTATTTTCGACAAGCGGACAGTGATCACCCTAAATTGGCATGATGTTTGCGAGTTTGAGCCAAACTTGATGAGTTGATAAGATCTGTTTCACTACGCAGTTATCCCCAGTCGCTTAATCCGAAGTACACATTTTAGGCCAAGAATCTCGTTTGGTATCTCATCTGTTCCCACAAGTTATCTTACCTCGTTTATTCCAACGTCCACCTAGTGTGGACTAACTCGATGAAGATAAACGAGAGGGGAAATTGGCCAATTCTGAGACGAATTCACACTCAGTACCTTTCTGTTCGGCTGAATATCCTGTAACTGGCGAACGTTCCG
Source organism: Paragonimus heterotremus (assembly GCA_013368495.1). Classification (NCBI taxonomy): domain Eukaryota; kingdom Metazoa; phylum Platyhelminthes; class Trematoda; order Plagiorchiida; family Troglotrematidae; genus Paragonimus; species Paragonimus heterotremus. The sequence goes on from LUCH01006677.1 coordinate 10,922, forward strand.
CCATGAATGTTCGGTATGCACGTTTGAATGACCGCGCTTAGGTTTATTCCAGTACTGTGGTCTGTCCAGTTCTGTGAATATTGACTGAGAGAAAAGCACTCATATTGAACGAACGGCTCGTCCACAAGTCGTTACTGCCCTGAAATGACTTGGTGATTCACTGAACTAAAATTGCTGATTTTTAACCAGTCTGGGATATTTCGGTATGTGTATTCCTGGCGAGGTCGTTTTGTAAGCCGAGAGATGTCTTACAGAAATTGTGCAGCGCCTTCAACCTAGTTAATTTGGATCAACGCGTAAATGTATCGGCATGTTTTCTCATAGTTAAGCTTCCACCCACAAAAGCTTAATCGTGAATTTGCATGATGGTGTTTCTGAATGACTGAGTACTTAAGCTCGCCTATGGGTTCTAATGTCCAGTATGGACAAAACTGAGCAGATATCCGCTTGCGCAAAATTTCCGTTACTGCTAGTGATCGATGAACACTCAAGTGTCCGCCTATGACTGTTGTGTGACTCGTGTTCAATATGCAAACTACATTGAACTGAAGATCTATCGAGAACTCTAGTCAAATATTCCAAGTATACACGTGTATAATTAATTTTATGGAAGCACACAAAAAACACCTAAATACAGAAAGCGCAGTGGAAGGTAACATCGACTTTGAATGATTTCATCCACAGAAGCAGACTGGTTGCCAAAGTTCAGTCGTGAGCGAATACACCAGCAGCTCTAACGTTACTGCGTGAAAACACGGAGAATAATGATCATTGCCATTGGATAAACGTCAGTGGAAGGACAAGAACAGAGATATACACGAAACCAACACGTTTTTCCATAACCAGTTAATGATGATTATTAAAATCGTCCACCGTAGAACACTTTCACAAAGCACATCATACCCATTTGTGGCTGTGATAGGCTATTCGACTGTCATTTGGAATAAAACATCATCAACTCAGAGTTATTCCTTAGAATTAACATAATGGAACTGCGATCAGCGGAATCAACTCGATTATATTGACGTTTCAAATATGCGCATTACGATGATGAGAATAAAGACATACAGGCGAACGTATGACTTTGATTGTTTATCTTCAAGCCAATACACTCATACATACAGTTGTTAGAGTTAGGTCGATATATCGAGCGGATTTATTGCAGAGAGGTTAAGTTAATGCTCAGTCGATCGGTAATAGCTTGAAGATGTAATTTTACATCGACCGTGTCGGATGCTGTGACATCGTTCAGCATTTTATATTGTGTATATGAAATGGGAAATTCGCTTGTCGAAAATCAGCAACGGTATATGTATATATAATGCAAAAACATGGGAAACAGCTTGCTTGCTTGAAAATAAACTAGCACGTGTTTTGACACATACTTCTTCACCGATTCAATTACACATCGTAAACGGTTATTCACACCCTGATTTATTCAAGATTGTTTCAAAATGATTTGAATTCCACAGTCAAGCATATATTTCGAGTTATCTTATCTCAAATGGGATTAACTAAACATTTCGATAAAGCACGTAAGATCGTTCAACCTGCACGATGGTCAACGCGTTTGCGTTATAACAAGACAAATCGTAGACTTCCAGTTTCGACAGTGTATCAGGAATCAGAGACTAAATACCAGAATGCTCTTGGTTTTTATTTCAAAGCGATCTGATTATAATAGTCTGCTTCATATTACATGTTCATTCTTCTGGTAGAGCATGACGATCACGCTTCACTCAGAATGAAACATGTTTACGCTTTCAAATTAACATTAGTTACCTCTAACTGTAAAATGTCTCATTCGTACAATATACAGATAAAGAAGGGACATCTTCCTCTACCACATCACCTCAAGAGGACCCCATCAATATTGCTCGGCTTGTATTATTGAGTCGCTGTAAGAAAACCAAGGCTGATATATCTAAGTATAATACTCCCAGAACCAGTATCACAGGAATGCAAAACTGTCCAGCAAACGCGATGGCAATTCACTCGGTTCAATTATTCGTTCCCATGCTCAAAGATAATTTGATAATCTTCTGTATCCCACTATTCTTCAATTGATTTATGTTTCGTTAGAATCCGAGTTATCGACAAATCGAAAGATTGCTTCGTACATTTTCATCACAGTAATGTCGAACCAGATCGTTTCATGAAGGTCTAACAACCTGTTGTGTCCAATTCATATTTTGGTTGCTGCAAACTATTTGTTATGTTTAACCAGAAAATTTTAACTAAACCCCGTACCGTATTAACTGAAGATGCAGAATTTGATAATTAATGGGTGAACATGATATATTCTTAACAATGATTACAGACTCATTGGAATCAGTTGAATAATCAGAATGTGAATGATCTTTGCTAACCTCTGCATTCCAGAGAAGACCATGTTTTCATCTACGCAATACAGCATGTGTTGAAGATATGTATTTATATAAATATATCATGCAGAAAATGTAGCTGTTGTTCACTTGATAGTCTCTCGATGGTTTGAAAGGATAATTAAACCGATCGTGTGTTTTCACGAAGATGTGACTAATAAACGCAATGTTGCTTCCACAATCTCGATTGGTTGAATTGTAATACAATTAGTACATTGTATTTAAACGAACTTTTGCATCTTCCTCTTAAGTGCTACTGATGTCATTACTGATGTACACACTCGGATAAGTGAAACCAGTTGCTCACAGTGCCAGTGTTAATAGCGAAATGTGTGTGTAAAACGAATGACCGTTCTACTGCGGAGTGTGGATGCGTTCTTTGTGGGAACCTCGAAGAGGGTGGTTGACTCATTGTGGTTCCCTCTCGTTAGGCCACAATTGGAAACAGCCGTTGCCCACAGATTGCCACAGCAGTTCCACTTCTAAACGGAAACTGATAAACAGCACTTTTTGAACGTAATGTTGTCCTGTTACCAATGGAACTGATTTCCGATTTTGATTGCCTTTGTAATTATTTTGTAAGTTGCAATTTTACCAAATCACTTCACTCGATAAATATCGAAAGTGAGATCCAGTAATTTCTGATGCCAGGATGGTTGCTGTATTCAAGTTTAATACTTGTGCATCTGTAACAATTTGTTCTGAGTGCTTGTTAGTATGGTGCTGATTTATATCACGCTCATCCCATTGCTGGTTACTGTCTTGCTGGGCAATGTGACAACTTCGGTTGTAATAACCTCTTCCTTAATTCCATTCATACTTTACAAACGAAATGTTAACATCGCGTGATGTATGTTCTCTACCGTTATTGCTGAACTGGATCAAGGGAACTCAGTTTCTTAAACCTCTGAATCATAGACTCCCAACATATACAACATGAACCTCGAACACATTGGTGAAATTGTGGTGGGAGACAACTACACAACACTCAACTAATTGGTATCAGGATGGATGCAAAAGATCAGGTCGATTTCCATCGCTATTCCACCCCATACTTTTAAAGGAAGCACTGCCCAGAACAAAACATCAATCGTGTCGAGCTGATAAGTTCGCATGTTGAGACTCCGCGAGAAATGCTAAACAAATATCTAAAGACTCGACGACGTTTCACACCTACACTTAACAGTCTGTCGCTGATATTTTGTATAAAGTTTGAGAAATTTCTTAGAAGCATATTGAAGAATATTAGAACCAATACTGTGCACAGTCATTAAGGAAGTTTGTCACGTTCGGATAAACAGTGCTTGCTCCCTACAGATGGCTTGAAACACATATGCAGAACTCATCGTCGAATCTACATCGTGAACTGTTGGAAATCAATTTTTACGCCACTGTCTTTGTCGCGGGTTGAACATCAGATCTGAGATACTCTCCCATACATTTCTCTGGATGTCCATTCTGGCTCAACATCTTTGTCGGATTTTTGCCGTTCACTTTCTATGGTGTCCGAAGTGCATATCCTCCTTGTTCTATTGGTTAAACAGCCAAACAAACTTCGTTCTGCTTCCCTGAAGCATAGCTCAGATAGGAGATGTACTGTCCCGTTCACGTCTCCTTCTTCTGAAAGCATATATAGATGAATCCGTACAATTTGCGGTGCATTACAACACCGTCTAATCGAATTTGCAAGAATAAATAACAGTAGAATAGGTCACATGTGTACTTTCTGTATCGTTTATAGGACAGAAATTCGAAAATTGCCCTTTCTATTAGATTTAGTTCAACTTCGGTCATAAATACATCTGGGAGCCGCGGCCACGTGAGGGCCCCGAAACTTCCTCACCTTTCTCTTTACTTATGTCACCGTTGAACTGAAAGTGGACAGTGCATGTGAGAACCAACAATAACTCCTTCAACTTTTCCACCAGGATACCAGTCTATATTTGGTTCCGTATTATAATAGATTCGTAAGTATTCTACTCTTTCCTTAAGCAGGGTCGACTGGAAAACTTATGGAAATGCAACAGTTGCGATCAATTGCGAGAGATTTTCAGCTTGGAAAACATCCCCTGCTATATCTAGTAGAACTGGTTCAGGTCCCTCACCCGGCCTCGACAGAATGGCATTTCGATTGCATTGGAACTACTTTATCGCCTTATGTGTTTCAGTAAACTGCACTTCGATGCAATGGTGTCACGGTATTCATAACGGGCGTTTACACGCTTAAATTTTCACTACTGAATTATGAGGTTTGTGTGAGTTAGCCTACTTGCTGATAGAGGTTCTCCAACTAAATCTTTACGTGTATCCGGTTATGCTCGACCGTTTTGGGACAACATTTGAAGCCTAGAGATAATAATTCTAGTAACGTGTGAGTCAAGACAACTGACGAATAATTACGGATAAATCGTCTGTACCTTTCTAATATTGTCCTCTCCTCATCTGGACTTACTTCGACAGCCATCGTACAGTGGGAGGAATTTCGTCTGGGCTCATCGGGTTTAGACACCCATTAGTCGTGTTCACTCTTAACATGACGTTCAACGGATTTGGCAGTAGTTTGTGTACTGCAACCCTATAGCACGTTTCAGCTATGTGCTCAAAATAAAGTTGTACAAGCCTTACATTTCCCGTGGAAAATCGTGTGCAAACAGTCTGAACCTCATTTATTCAGTAAGTGAATCATACTCCATTCAAAATTTTCATGTGAACGCAGCATACTTCCACGTAACAGCAAACTGTCCAGCATCTGGTTAGACAGTCATCTGCAGATTCCATGATATTTGTCATTGCGCATTACCACACTCAAGGTATACATATACATAAATGCAACGAATCCGTTGCAGTTTTCTGTGCCTGATGAGATTCACCAGAAATATATGACTGAAAACATAATGCTTCTTGTATACTGTGGTCATAATCACATTTCTATTCAACTGTACTACACGCAAAACAAGGTGGTTGGGATCCGTTCACGTATTTATCAGGTGTAGTCTATGCGATCATAATACAAGTTTAGCCTGGTCAACACCAGTTCAGCGCGACTCATTCATCTAGAATATTTGTAGCCAACTCTTCTATGGAACCAATCTATGAACTTGGGTATATCTTTGCACAGGACGCGCTGGTTAAGCGCATGGTAGCGTCGATCACAGTATAAATGTCCACCCGTGTTCTCATGAAGCAACGCTAATGACCTTTGTGTTACGGACATCATGTGAGTCAACATTTTAACATCACAGATGAATGTAGCGATTAATGACAAATCTGTGTTAATGAATCCATTGGACCACAACTGTCCTGTCGTGCTCCGTGGCTTATATCACACCAGTACCATACGGGTGTAACTAAGATTTGTTTGAACGGTACACAAGTGTAAATGCCGCGCACTTCCACTTACCTTCATCGCACTGGTCGAGAGCACGTTGTGAGCGTTGCCACGAACTTAGGTTGAACGTGAGTGATGACCACGCTACCACGATGGCGAGAAATTTGAATAGGTGCAAACATCAGTAATTGAACTCTACTTATTGTACATCACACATCAAATGATATCAAGTAAACGTCATTGTCCTGTGCTCTGCGGATGGATCATTTTATCCAAATGAAGATAACGTATACACTTTCGAATGAGATTTTCAGTCGTTTCAATGTCTTTGAATTAAATTAATCTCCACATGTACACAAGCTGACAGTGTCGTAACTCACGATATTTCCTTCAAAAAACAGTGGCAAGCGCAGTTTTCGAAAATATTATGTGGTGGGTAGTCAGTTGTATGATTGTTCGGGTCAATTCCAAGTATGTATCAAACATGACACAATTTCTCCTCCAATCTGCTTCTTGCAAGATGATCACGAAATCGGTCGCCCAAAGTTTTCACGGATTATTACAGCATGCTCCTGTTGGCAAGTGTCCCAAAATTTCATTGCAGTTTACATACCTGAAATCTGCTACTGAAACAGCACGGTGTAGTAATCTCCTGGCACCCATCTACAGGATGGTCACGTGAGTTGAGTGACTACAGCATGATATCACCGCATTACATTTGTCGCATCACCAACTAACTCATGAATCGTGCGCCTCTGGTGATCGACAATTTTTGGATAATCCACAAGGAAATAACTGTGCGACTAAGAGTCTGATCAACGCGCAAGGAATACCTACTGAACACGTAAACGCTGCGACGCAATTATGCAATTTAGCAAAACTGTTCCATGGGAATCAGTTCTCCCTCTATACTTGCATACATTTGAGACGAATGTGGGTGAGCTTATCGGGTAGAATAATTTGGTCTGACCCAATGTGATAACAAACGAACGATTGACAAATAAATTCTTGGCTGTGGTTCAAAAGCCTATCTGTAGCAAAGATACATGTCACTGACGAGAAATAACGCGTCTACCGATTGAATATTGTTTCGTTTTCGTACGTGTCTGGCTGGAAATTCTGTGCCATTGTAGCAGTGGCAATCAACCCACATCACTCTTCGAGGGATAACTTATGATCTTTTTGTTAGCTTACAAAATATTAACATCTGAATCAACCGAACCGAGTTCGAACTGCTGTAGTTCCGCGGAAGTGAAACAAGTAAACGACGTAGGTGCATTCGTGTTAGCTCGTAAACTATTTTTTCATCTATAGGTATGCTATGTTCAGTCCAAAACGCACTACTTTATCAAACATTTTGTTGGTGCATTTATTTTTTCAGTTACAAGCAGACTAAATTTGCTATTACTTGCCAACTTTTATAAAAGTCCGCACAAACCTATATCTTGTACGTTGTTGTTGGCGAAGAAACTGATCGCCAAACAGGTGCAGCTTCTACAAGTACTTCACCGGAACCGACCTGGTTGGGTTTGCTCCAGAACAAAACACGACTTATAATGTACGACGTAATTGACAATTTATACCACTGTCTACGAACTGGCAACCACCAACTGCTAAGAGGTCCATTTAGAATTGGTAGCCACAATTGAAGGCGTGAATTTATAAATTAAAATTGAATAACGTAACTCAAATTATTGCTTGATATCGATAACGTAATAATTTGTTTGGATCGATTCTTGTTGCTCCCATGCGTGCTTCGTTTATTTGTTTTCAATGATCCGCCTTTTCATGTTTGCAGTTGATGAAAGTATACGAGACGTTAACTGCAAGTTCACTTTTCATGCACCCCACATGAACGGCTTATACGCCAGTGCAATCAATGAAACCTATTTATACCGATCGTCCAATGCAATGAGCTCAATGAGATAAAAATTTAACTCGACTATCACAGTTTAATCAACTGATATAGCTCAGTTTGCATTAGGTTATGAGGAGGCGTTGTGTGTAGACGAACAGCTGGACAAACAGCGTACTGGGTTGCATAGTTCAGAATTTGCGAAGCACAGTATCCCACCCAGTTTTCGAAACAGGAAACCCATGGGAATTGGAGAGGTTTAATACCATTAACAGCTATTCGGGTAGCTATCACCGGCGCTTCCCTCGAAAGACGAACTATTCTTCGAAAACAACCAGCGATTCATGTTCATTTATGTTGAGAATGGATATTTTGATTAGCGGGTGAATACGCTGGTAATTTCGTCATTCCATTACTTAGTTTAAACAAATCTGGAGTCAGTGGAATATACGTTAAAGCCGATATATTGCTAGGCTTAATTGAGCATCTTATGTCAACATGAAATGTAGCGGTCTATTTCTTATTGCTAGGTTTCCGTGCAAATAACTGCCTGGAACCTCGTAGGTGATGAGAGTTCTAACGATTGAATCTGCAAGAATTATCAGGTAATGCGGTTTTCCTTGGTTCACATAAGTATATCATTCGGGCCAACTGATAAATGGCCATAGTACTATTGTGAACTTGCTAAGAACGGATTATAGATGTGATTACGTGAACTGATGATAAATTCGTTCCCCTGCCTTCGACTCAAATATGTGTAACGCGTAAACAGTAATGTCCACAGTCGAAGTTACTGAAGTCTAATTAACCGTTGCAGAAATAAATAAAACACAGGAAAT
>LUCH01006678.1:0-22742 GCA_013368495.1 Paragonimus heterotremus
CAAATTTCGAGTTACCCGCGCAAGAGGATATAAATAAAGGATAAATAAAGGATATAAATATTGCTAATCACATAATTTAATACGGAACGAAATTATTATCTTGTTTGCTAACGAATAACAGTATTCGTATGTGAATTTATCATGCACAAAACACCAATGGGACAAAAATATGAATAGACAATTACAGCGACAAAATTTGAACCAAATTTCGAGTTACCCTCGAATCGACTCGTAGAACAAACTACCTGCAAGGATCGTGGAGGCTTCCAGCGTAGATATATTGAAAACAGAGTTAGACAAATGTTGGAACAACCTTTTTACCACTCTGTTCTAATCGAAAAATGATTTGCTCTTGCTGTTCAGCGCAACCTGCATTTGTCCTGTTTCTTTTATCCCTACCTCAGACCACTACCCGAAGCATCCGCATCGACAGAAAACGCAATGTGGTCAATCCCAAGATCACACCAGTCAAGCATCAGGACGTCAAAAGGCTGAGACATTCATTTAGTCCTGGATTTGAAACATAAATTGAAATTGAACTGAAGCCAGTGAAGTCGCGGGATAGTGCTTGCGTGACCTAGATTGCTGATTGGTCAACTCATATTAGCGAATCAGTATGTGGGTGTAAATGTACGATGCATGCCGAGATGAGCCTTGCGGCACCGTGTTAGTTTCATGAGGCGTAGAAAAAGTCGACACAAGTTGGCTGCCATCGAATTTCTGTCTAATATTTCTTTTGATGGATACAACCACACGAAGCCTTCGAGTAAGTTATTCTACCGTTGCTATGGATGTTTCGTATGCGTTTTTTATTCAGGTTCCTAAGGGTTGAGTGCATTTACAAGTGATTCGAACGGCTTATTAAAGTCTGTTACACCTTGTAGATTCGACCAGGTCAACACGATCGTTAGTGTATCTGTAAAGCGTAAGTTTGTGGTGATGTGGTCAACGAAAGTTCACTCGATTAAATGCGAAATAGCGTTAAAAAACCGTGCTAAAGTCACATTAACATAACTATTCATGTTCAGCGAAATTGAGGTGTTCCTAAACCATTTGAATGACGTACGGAGAATTCCGTGTTTTATCTTAAGACAAAATCCGTAGGATTATAGTGAACGAGTAGATGCGCTTGACCACATCTGTCCTAAAAATCAGTTATGGTTCAAACAAAGATTGGGCCGTGAGAAAGTGGTGGGGTTTGAGGACGCGTCGTTAATTTCCAGCAACGTTTGGAGTTGTAAGTATTTGAGCCTAGCCTGGCTTGTCTGCAACCGCACCAGCCAAGAGATTCAGATTCGGACGAGACCAAAACTTTAGGAGTATCTCCTATGTTTGTTCCTACAGATGAACGTCGTCGAAACTGAGGCAGGAAATTGGATACAGCCTGTTGAAACTGAATCGACCGGGCTTGTACTCATAAATTCAACTACGAGTCAACCAGTATTGCCCACACGACCGATACTGCAATCCCCGCTTTACTAGTCACAAGATGAAAAAATAAACTAATATGAGAGGGTCAGTGTACGAGGCTGAATGAATCAGAGGTTATGGGCAATGGTCATCAATGAAAGCATGCGAGGGGACAGATGGTATGCAATAAGTGTATAATATAAAGCAAGAGCAGGCGTACTAGAGGTATGGAAAAAGGGTTGACTGCAACTCAAGGACATCAAGCCTAGGCACAAAATTCTCTACTGGTTGCGAAAACACTACGTCCTCTGAAAAAGTATTCCAGTGATCTGTAACGCGCCGAGACAGACACTATTCAACCCATATATGTTCAGATCGGGGTTTGTTTAACCTTAGGGGGTGTCCGCGCAGTGGTTTCAACCGTGTCGTCAGAAAAGGTTTAGAGAAATCAGACCAATGCGCCGGGTCAAGATACAGTAGGCGAAGATCAAATCATCCTGTAATAGTCGATAAAGCAGCGAATACCTCCCCAGTCTTTGTGAGTACAAGCCCGTCAAGTTTTGCACCAGGCGGGTACCCACACACATGACCTTCTCCAGTTTTCTCTTATCACGCATTAGACATGGTGGATTCGCCCGAACGCAGTGTTCGAGATGATATCTCACAAATACAGTAAAAAAAAACTCGCAGAACACATCCTCCCTTATCACCTCGAAGGCTCGGCGAACCACTCATAGCGCGTGGAAGGCTTTACTGGCAGCCGAATGTCATTGAATGGTGGCCTTAAAGTCGCCGGAGGGGATGAACCCAAGAACTGCCTACTGTCTCAACAGACTGCTCCACTCCTGGTACGTACGAGGGTATTGCAATAGCAGCAAAACCAATGCGTAATGCCGTGCATTTTTCATGATTTATTGGCAGCAGCCACTTTGTTGACCACATCCAAAGCTGGTTCAGAGTATTCGCAGGGCCTCCGAACCTGCTGAATTGTCTACAGTCTGCCACATCTTGGGGTTGTCCGCAAACATCAATGAAGGTATTTCTAGGGGGTCCGGAAACTCTGACTTGGGGCGAGGAGTGGAGGGGCCCTAAAACCGAACCTTTTGACACCCTTTTCATCATAGCATGTCGGGGGTAAATGGTCGTCCCTACACGGTCATACTGCACCCTACCTCAGAGGAACGCATGTATCCATCGTATAACCATCCCACTTAATCCAAAGGGATGTAGTTTCATGTACAGCTTCTGATGAGAGACCTTGTAAAATACCTTGTTAAAGTCAATGAAAACATCCACGGCATGGCCCTACTCACCTGCCTCCGCCCAGTTCTTTTTCGCAGTAGGAAGATTTATGAGACAAGGGTGCCCACGCTGGAAACCATATTGGGTTGAACTAAGAAGCCCAAAACGGGCCAGGTGAGTTTCGACCTCTTCTTATAGTAGCCTTTTGAAGAGTTTCACTACGATGCTTGTCAGGCTTACAGGTCAGTAGTTAGCGGGTGTCGTTTTGTCCCCCTGAATAAATATAGGACACCACTGCCTAGTGCCACTCTATGGAGAGGAATCCGTTTTCCATAGACTTCCGAAAGACCAGAGTAAGCAGACTGTATGGGATCCCCGCAACTTCGCAAAGTAGTTTTGATCCATGTCCATCTAGTCCAGCGGCTTTTGTGTTGTTCAGCCACCTCATTAATAGAAAAGTTCAAGCCTCAGAGATTTCTACACTTCGTAAGAAGAGATGCTCTTCAATTTATGTTTCTAGTTTACTGAATAAACCAGGAAATTACAGTACGAAGGTGCTAACATATTGATCCTACAATAAACACGCCTTATCGAAGTCAGAGTGAACGGGATATGCAACTTGGTTCACGAGCGAAGGCATTAGGGTACTTTTCCACTCACCACGTTTCACGTATCCGACGAAACGTTTTAGGTTAGCGAAAGCAGTGTCAGCTATCATCTCTTCCATATCAATCTGACAGCTGTGAAGAATTGCTTGCAAGCACCTCAAGATACCGTATAAACCTCAAAAGTCGTATTCGACGAAGCACCGACATGTACCTTCTAGGCACTCGCCCTTTTCCGGTTCCCCTTCCTATCCTCTTGGCCAATCCATAAAGGCGTCTTGGTAGTCCATTTTATGGTTGACATGGATATGTAAGATGTGGAAATAGACAATGTGGCTGTACAGCTTCCGTCAAGCTGTCTCCTTAGATTCTTCCTACATGATCAGTCGTGGCTGGCGAATCGCGGCGGCCCTCATAGCACCGAAGTCCGCCTTTCAGATGTTAAGACGACGAGGTTGACCATTGCCTTTATCCTTGATAATACAGCACCGGAACAACACAACAGCATGATCGATTGATCTTTATGGCTGTTGGTAAATAAATTCGCACACAATATCGGTAGATTTCGCGAAGACGAAATCCAATATCGAGGGGGTCCGATCCGCCATAAGTCTTTTTGGTTGGTCTGCAAACCGCTTCAGTGGTATTTGAAGAGCAGATCACTTGAAAAGCTTCCGTTTTTACTTGGACAGGAGGGCGACCGCCAACACACATCTGGCACATTGAAGTCTCCTAGAATCAAACATCTGTTTGATGTGTATCCACGGATGAACTGCAATACATCGGCCGAGGTAGAATTGGGGCCTGTGTAAACAACAATCGTTGCCAGCGGTCCTGCAAGACTCATTCTCATGCTCAGCGCTGAAAATTCGATAGTCCCGTCGGAAGCATTGAACTATTCAGTCTTCATCACGTCAAGATCATTTTTGATGTACAGAGCAACACCACTTCTTTGTCGCTGGGTTATCAGATCACATCTGTACAGTTTATGTTAGTCTGTTAGAAGCAGCTCGCTGTCGTGTATATTTGGTAATAGCCACATTTCGGTGGAGGCAAGGATTTCCGACTACCGGTCACCAGCTAGAGCCTGCACTTCGTTCGTCTTGCCTCCCAGACTGCGCACATTGCTGAGGACCATTTAAAGAAACTGGCACTACGATTCCGGGGTCGTGAGCCAGCAGCACCGGCTTTAGAAGGGTGGGAGAGGATTGTCAGCAAACCACCCGAAAACTCACAAGCTTAAGTTGGTGTTCACTTGCCGTGAGCCCTGCCCATTTACACTTTATGACCTCATTTTGTTTGAGACGATCGGCAAGGGACAGATCTTCGTGGACGCCTACTGCAGATCCTTTGAGTTTGACCGCAAGGCGCAGCAGGTTTTCGAGTTCCTCAGTGATAGACAAGACTACTCGCAGTAGCCTGGGTCGTGGAGTCAGAGGACCTCAGGAATGTTGCCCTGGTGTGTTAGCTTGCGAACTGTCACGCCTTAGAACCCTGGGGAAAAACTTTGGACCAGTTGAAATCAGCCATTATGCGATCCTTAGTAAGTCTCCCCATAGATTCCTTTAAATTTCGAAAGATGAGACTGGAATCCGTGAAAGAATCTTCACGTCGTAGTATACTTGTTGCACAACTTCTCATGCGCGCCGTGTTAGTGCGTTCAGGGGATATCCCTGTTAAGAACAGGCCAAGCTCACTTGATGTGTGTCCTTCCTGTATATTTGTGGGGGATATTATGACGACCTTCGACAACTGTGGAGCATCCACCAAAGCATCAGATCAGTTCTATTGGACTTCCCCTTTCGTTTTCTTCTACTGGCCTTGCAAGTTGAGGTTTCCAGAGGGTCCTGTTTATTGGCCATTGTCGACTGCTTGCTGTTCGCGGACTTGATCAATTTCACGTCGTCGACTGATGTTGTGGTCGCGTTCGCAACAGCAGTAACATGGCTCGGTATACCCTTAACGGCATCATTAGCAGGGGCATTGCCTAGCACAAACTGTGAACTGCACTTTTGACATCTGGTGAAATGACTGCAAAAGACGAGACATCTAGGACGTAAGGGTTGGTGCTCATGGTGTTCGTGTTCAGTCGCTCGTATCGGGTGGCACCACCATGTAAGCAACGAAGAGTTCAGGAAGCGGGTATTAGGTAGTGATTGCCAAACGAACTCTCGTTCTATCCTTACATTTGCACAAACTCAGATGGTTCGGTCATATACTAAGGACGCTAGCTAGTCGTCCGTCACATCGAACACGCTGCCGACAGTGCGGCGGACTGGCGCAAGATGCGAGGTGGACAGATGATGACCTGGCGTAGACAAATGAAATCGCTCACAAAGGGGCTGGTCACTGTAGATCGGGTTCGTCTCCCGGACTGGGGCCTCGCGACTCATCTAGTCGGTGGCTGATGACGTTAGGTTAGATGACGGCTAGTCGAGCTCAGTGGCGTGAATGTTGTTGTTTGACCGAGTTGTCTGTGAATTGAGTACATTTAGTGATGCGGGGCAGTGAAAGCCGTAAGGAGGCCGTCTTATTGATGACGCCTTACTTTCATTTAGAGGTCGGTTGTTTGTTTGCAAGGTGTGGGCACCTTGATGTTGGATGTTTTAATATAGACGTAACTACTTTTAATAGTTAGGTCCCTTTTCCTCCCCTTCATTTTCCTTCTCTCTTCCTATACAGGGTTTGCATTTTTCTATTCATGGTTTTGTGGCAAGTAAGTATAAGTGTGAACCACTAATGTGTAGCTGTCTGTGATGATGTTAGTGATACTAAATGCTGACAAAACAATGGCTCTGAATGTGACTTGAATGGCAGGTAGAAGCCATTGTGATTTTACTAAAGGATCTTTCTACATACCATTAATCTCTTCTCACTACCGTAGCATATATGTAACCTTCCAAGCTTCCATTGTTCGCACTGGGATATTATTTATCATGAGATCCACAATAGCGATAGTCATGCAGTTGGGTGCCACTGCGGCAACCATCGAGAAAAGTAGAGGATTCATTATTGACTTTTCCCATCTTGGGTACGTTTTAGAACTTTCCGGAACTGGCATGTCTTTCCACAACACTCGCAGAATGGATTTTTTGGTGTACGATGATCTCGAGGATGTTTGTCATTACCACAAAAATAACACTTACTAATTCCGGCAACAGAGGTCGTATTTTCAAAGTGCACAGTAGGATAAGCAGGATCATCATCATCATAGCAGTCATGAGCTTGACCAAAAGGTGCTGTGGCTCGCGCCGCCGCTCACCTTAACAGTGACGTGGAATAAGCAGAATCATGCAACCGCTTATATATCTCAGTAGACGCCGTACAACTGGAATAATCAACACGGTATGTCTGTGATTGCTGGCTGGTCATTTTCAAAGTGCAGGTTTGGTTTTAAACAGTCTCAAGACTGAAGAATTTGTTCTTTGAGTCGCTGACGTCTGTTGTTACACCGCAGACCGCTGATAAAGACGTCTTTGGTAGCGGCGTCACAATATTCTTTAGCGTGGACGAATTTGAAGTTGCAGTCTGTTGCTTGAACCTAACTAGGAGATTACTGGAGGTGGTTTCGTTTCTGAGTTTAATTTAAATTGCTCCGAAGGTTGATGTAGTTGATTCGAAGGTGGGACACTCAGCAATATGCTTATGTACGGAGGTGGATTTCTACTCAGTTAAACTATCCGGTTCGTTGGGTTCGAATGTGTCCATTGCGCCAAGGAGATTTTTGAGTGCTCCACACCAATGGACCATTCTTTTAAGACTGTTGCGAAACTTGAATCAACGTCATGTCTTTCCATCTCGATAAAATTGTAAAACGTATAAATCGTAACGATCAAACAAAGGCAATAATTTAGCTAGCCGGATATTGCAAAGATGTGAGGCCGGTCGAGAAAGCTCTATTCGTCTTACAGTTGGACTGACAGCTAGGAAGAGAAAAGGGGAATAGTTAATACAAGCCGCGGGAAGGCATCATACAGAAAAAGAACGACACCACAGCAATACGTTTCACTACAACTCATTTACAAGCTGTGTATTTTACACCTTTAAATTGCAGTATTGTTACACGATTAGGTTCGCGATAACCTTACTTTTGCTATTGCGTTCAGTTCGTTCAAGACCGTCAACCGTTTCAACTGTCTGAGAGGCGTCATCTCTTCGGCTTGTAATATTGCTGACACGATGTCCACAAGGACATCTTTTGTGCAGTGTATGTGCCAGCCACTTGTTGCGTCACAATTATTTGCATCTGTCGATTGAATGCGGAGTATACATTGCATGTGCATTCTTCATTTTGCTTTTGAATCTGAGACCCGACCTATGCGGAAGATGCATATGGACTCTCGGTATTCGATCACAATTGTCCCCGCCAATTAACCTGTACCACATGACCTGGCTGTGTAGGCAACATGACGATCCATCGGCGCGTGTTTGAAAATGTAGGATTTTAGGATGGATAATCGAGATAGTAAACATGCAGTCTTCCCTGGTTGGGCCATATACTCCGTACGTCAACGGGCGTCTGCTAGCTCGTACACTGTTGAGTATGACTGTTGATGTTTGAAAGATACTGTAAAGTCAGCCAGCCTACGAAAGCACTGACTGCACCGGTTCACAAATTTGTTAGTGTGAGGAGTTAGAAGTCATCTATACCGCTGATTAGAAACGCCCCCGGACATGTCGGTGTATGGCAGTCAATGGCGAGCCTGTATCCGTGTAGTTTTTGACCTCTTCGTAAATGTCCATCGTTCTGCTTTTTCCCTTTCATACATTTGTTCGTGTTCATTACTCTATCACTTCCTTGAACTGTTGCCAGAACCAGCGATAACCCATGTCATAGTCCCCTTCGGACCACTGCTCAAAACAGAGAGCGATGTTGATAATGAGTTACGTACGTGGAGGTGGCGCTGCTTGACTGGATCCTTGTCAAGAGCCACCTTTGCGCTGTCATACCCGAAAGAGTAGTTAGAGCGTTGGAAGGCGTTCATCACACACGTTGTTTTGTTTATCACTGTCACTCGCGGTGCGTAACCGTTTGTTCCATAGTCGTATCCGTGTTTATCTATCCGTCAGTATGCGTTTGAATCGGTCGCCGCATCAACCGTGTCGTCCTTAACTCATCGTTCATAGACCGCTTACTATGCACACTGGTTTACGCCGGATTGACTACGCAGTAAACATTGCTTTTATTGGGATGAAACTTTTGCTTATTTTGTTGTCATTTTGCTTAAGCGATAAACATAGAATATGATCTTATGGACTAGTCCAGACGCAGTCAAACAGGTATTTTACCACCAACTCACTAGCCTTCTGCACACTGCGCCCCACGCGGACATTGTACTACTGACTCAAACTTTGAGTGCTCATACATTGAACGTATAGCCGTCCAAGAGAGTAATTCATTCGTGAATTAATGTGTAAACTTCGATCATGTATTACTAATTGTCAAGTTCGCTCTCCGTTTAGATGGGTGGTCACTTCGTTGTCAAACGTTGGTTGGTACATTCAAGCCGATGAACCAGCGCCGTACCCATGCCGGAGTACACTTGCCTCTGATATAGGATTCCGCCCACCAGACGACACAACAGCATGCGATGCATAAGTGCAGTACTATCTTGTATAACAATAGTCTTCGTTCAGGTGCTAAATTCAATATTTCCGTATCATCGTTCGAACTTCTGTACACTCACCGGGATATTCTGCACAGTGGCTGCTTGCTTGGACTTCCGGAAGTTAGTAAGACAGTATCGTGAGGCCTGATATACACAGTACGCAACCGGGATGAAACAAGCCGTTGCTGCCGGAAGCAACCGAGAGCTTTTCTGTCTCATTTAGACAGCAGGTAGCAAGAAGGTAGACGTGAGCAAGACAATCTTTGGAGCCATTGGTGAGCCTCTCAACAACCTATTACAAAACTTGGGATGCAGAGTTGAACAACTCTAACGGTATTCCAAGTGGCCGCCATCGCCCTTACCTACCCTCTTTTTGTGTTCATCGTCCTGTTGACGCCTCTCCTCTCTTGGAGCCGTGTTCCACTTGATATCAGGTTTAAAAAATATCACCGGACAGTCGGCTGGATCGAAGTCTGTCTCACTCTTTTCATATGTGAATGGCAGCCCTAATGGAGGTGAGTGTTCTGATTCGGATAATCCAGGCTGATGACTTAATTTCACATGATGGGGGTTTGGTCAACATCGTCTCTATTCTCTGGATTGGGTCATGCACTGCGTGTTGAAAACACTGGGGAATTAGCCTGATTTCTATTGCGTCAAAGCTGTTTGCAGTAATCGTATTTTGTAGGCTGACTATAACTTGTGGGCAACACATTTCGGAGGGAGCAGCTGGATATTGTCCTGGCGATAACTGCGTTGGCCATGTTTGTGTCGATCAAATCATCGGTTACATCGCACTCCGTTAGGTGTCTGAACGCGATTATTCTGTGGAGGACTGGCAGGTTTCTATATCGGGTGCCCTCTGTTTCACTTCACAGTGCTGAACTCTAGAACTGGTTATCAAATAGTGGATATGTTCGATTTGTATGTCAACATCCTGCAGGTAATTCACTGTGATACTTCGGTACTCCGGCAACTGCCAGAGGCTCATTGCCCATCCTCGTAATCTGAAGACGGATGTGACAAATTTGCCCGGTCTCCCTTTTCTTATTCAGCTTTGGATTGAACACTGAACTGGTTCCCGGGTTGTAACGAATTTCGAATGTGATAGTGTGAAAACACGCTTACGCGCTGGATGTTGGGATTTAGAGTATACAGACGACGTCGTAATTTTTTTTTATTGGGTGGGAGGGGAGCGGAAAGGTAGGACCCTTCAAGTAAAATAGTGGTTTCAGTTTGTCGAATTGGCGTGACCTTTACGTCTTTGGAGCACAAAGCTTTGTTACAATATTTCCTGGACTCTGCGTCCCCTCTCCTGTATAATTCTAAGTCGTTGGAATTAGCTGGAAAGTTAATTTACATTGGAACCTGTATCACTATCGGTGGAATATGTTAGAATGCGGTTAAAACCGAGATGGTATTAGCCATGTTTGCACCATGGATAGTGTAAGTTAAGGTTGACTTTATTAGGACGTTCTTGTTTCCCTGGTTAGAGTGGGAAACTGAACGAACGTCTGGTTGGAGGTGCCACGAGATGTGGCAAATTTTAGGAATCAGTGGCACTTGTAATCCACGATTTTTGTATTCACTTCATTTGTTTCGGTACGTGTAGCTGGTTCTTGTTAAGTAGGTTGTATGTGCACAGTCGTAACTACTATGATCGGTTTGATTGATTCTTCAGCAGTTAGCTGCAGGTGCTTATTCGCTAAAAATCTGAAGTCGGATGAATTGAGATATTAGATGTTCACAAGTGAAGGTTGTTGGGTGTTCAGGTATGATAATTTGGTCGTACCTGATGTGAGGTCACTGGCGCAGTGGTGAACACCATCGCCTCATGAAGGTGTGGCCGGAGTTTTAATTCCGGTCTTGACGAGCTCTGACGAGGGCGAAACCCTAGTGCTTCTTTTCGAAAGGTGCTGACTGGAAAGTCTATTTGAGTGTGAAAGCTGCGAACGGACGTGAGTGATGTTCAGGTGAACAACACGGTATCTTGATATTGATGGCATACGATGGGTAAGTGTCGCCTGCGTGGATGGGATCCTCGTGATCACTCAAACCGCTGATTAAAGACGCTATCCGAGATGGCAGTGTGTTGCAGTCAATGGCGTACTTGTATCCATACCATTTCTAGTTCTTCTGCTTAGTCTTTTATTAATTTTCAAACTTGCTAATAACGTTTTCTTCTAGGATATTCCACGTCACTGTTGAGGTTTGCGGCAGCCCGAGCCCTAGTACCTTTTGGTCAGGTTCATGGCTGATATGATGGTGATGATGAATAGACGATGTGAATGGATAAGTCTGCTGAAAGACGCAACTGATCGAAACTCCGGTCGATTAGTGGAAACCACATTACTAGACAGTACACGTTATGCACTTCTTCCGATCAGCGCATTTTTATTCCAGATGGCTGTTATCTTCACATATGATTCGGACGATTTTTTCTTCTTATGACAGCTTTCCCGAGAGTTGATCAATTTTACCGGCATATTTTGGGAGGCATATTGTTAGGATCACCCTGGTACACACATAGCCTGAGCGATTACTTGTAGGTTTTAGACCACGTCCTCTGTCTGGTGTTACATTTACACTATAAGAAAAGCGTGACATCTGTCATGGCATGGGTATTGTGTGTTCATTTATAAAAAGCCTCTGGTTGTGCACAGATGAAACCTCGGATGTTGCCCCTCATCAGGTGTACTTACTCAATGGAGCTCGGCCAGATATTCTCCTGTATAATGTGACATCCCTGTGAATTGTGGAAGTTCCAGCGTCTGCATTTCATTATCTTACTTTGTTTACTGAGGACATAACGGTAGCCTGCTACTTGTGTTTTCTGCTTAGTGTGTGGTGCATATTCTGTAACCAAATCGTGAATTCACTGTTCGTGTTGGTAACTGCAGCTGTTTAACTTTCAACATCAGACATACCACAATTATTGTTAGACTCCGTGCCTCTTCGTCGTTCTTTAGGGATTTTCAACCCAACAAAACCGTTTGCTATCGAAGTGACAGTTAGTAATGCAGGAAGTATTCAACACTAGTTGTACCGACTGTCAGTCAACTTCCGATAAGGTCACTCCGTTTGATGAACGATGTGAGCTTCTCTTGCTACTTTTGTTAGAAAATTCTAGTTATTTCACAACTGATCTCCTTAGAAGGTTACTTGTCGATCCGTCACTAAACGGTTTGTTTTCTCAACTTGTGCACGGGTAAATTTTTATTTTTCCGAAGTTTTTTTTTATAACACTGGTGTTTAGTTAGCTAGACAAGTATGAACACTGTATTTCGAAAATTATGGCGCACATCTGTGCACATAGGTTAATCTAGAAACACGGTCCCTACTCCATACTGTACAATATTGCACCGCTTGATGTTTTTCAGTAATTCCACTGCATATCACGTTGTTGAAACTAGACGAGACGTGTTCAGCGAAGCCTTAGTTGGGAACTGCGATTTGGTTGTTTTAAGGCAGTATTATTGTTGATGGAAAGCTCTCTGGTGCTGCGTACCGTTTGCCGATAAGAGTATATTTTTGTTTGTGGATATAGCACTTCTCAGTTTCCGTTACTTCCCGTTCCTTTTTTCTAATTCATTTGTTTACATTTCAACGTTTAACGCAGCCACAGGACGTTCTGATTGTTTCTCATCCCCTCGGAAACCTCGTTATGGCCAAACAGCGAACAGTCAATTCGAAATTGCTTACCCGGTTCTCGAACCACGACTGGAACCACAACATTTGCCGGTAACGGCGTGCGTGAATGGAGGCTGCTCATCAGGAAAGGATGTGTTAGGTTCCTTACGATTGAACAAAGGAAGTCAACCAAGCATCGACCAAAGGTATATTCTGAAGGGTTCACTATGCCTGATGGGTTTCATTTTAATATCTTATTGTTTTCCGTCCTCTTTTTTTTCGTGGGCGTACTGTCAAGCCTATCTGTAAGTAAATAATATTATCATATTTCATTGAATTTTACTGTCTGCAAACCTTAGGAGTTTTTTGTAATGGTAGGCTCGAAGTGCGACAAAGCTGAGGTGCCTGTACATGCACTATAGTTTTACTTATGGTGACTATACTGAATCACTTCTCATAGAGACCCACATCTTACTGCGACTACTTCAGTAAGAAACAGCACGAATTCTACTGGGAACAACGTTCTCAACTGTCACCTCTGCAATTACCGATTTTGAACTATGGGTCCCTCTCACATTGGTTCACTCTCTGTAGAGTGACCTATTTTCGTGTTCTTCGTGTGGGGGTAATCTTTGTGTAGAGAAGTTCTACAGTTTCTGGTGGAACTCCTCGAGTCATCAGTTACAGGTTTATTAGCAACTTCCATGCTGCTTCACATGCGCCCTACTGAGAAGTTAGTCGGAAACATCAACGATTATTGTGTAAGATCATACATGAACACACTTTTGTTCGTTTCCTCCCTCAATTTTGAGACTTCTACTATCACTCTTTCTTAGCAGTTTGCTTGATCGATTTAGCTCCCTACGAATGTTAAAAATCACGATTAGCTTGATGTTACTAACACTACTGGTGAATCTGTTAACTGAACTTATCCATTGTTTTGTTTGTCATTCTTCGAGATTCGTCTGACCTTATTGTTGAGCCAGTCATGACCTGAGTTCA
The DNA here is from genome assembly GCA_013368495.1 of Paragonimus heterotremus. NCBI lineage: Eukaryota > Metazoa > Platyhelminthes > Trematoda > Plagiorchiida > Troglotrematidae > Paragonimus > Paragonimus heterotremus. The sequence goes on from LUCH01006678.1 coordinate 13,499, forward strand.
GCAATTCGGTGCTTGTTACCCTTTTAAAGATGAACCGCACGTTGGATGTACAGTGTTTTTAACATCTAACCATTATTTGTTCAGTTACCACATTTGCACAAACTCAGGTGGTTAGGTCATACTGAGGATGCCGGCTAGTGGTCTGCCACATCGAACACGCTGCCGACAGTGTGGCGGACCGGTGCAAGGTGCGAGGTGGACAGCTGATGACCTGGCGTAGACAAATGAAGTCGCTCACATAGGGGCTTGTCACTGTAGATCGGGTTCGTCTCCCGGACTGGGGCCTCGCGACTCATCTAGTCGGTGGCTGATGACGTTAGGTTAGATGACGGCTAGTCGAGCTCAGTGGCGTGAATGTTGTTGTTTGACCGAGTTGTCTGTGAATTGAGTACATTTAGTGATGCGGGGCAGTGAAAGCCGTAAGGAGGCCATCTTATTGATGACGCCTTACTTTCATTTAGAGGTCGGTTGTTTGTTTGCAAGGTGTGGGCACCTTGATGTTGGATGTTTTAATATAGACGTAACTACTTTTAGTAGTCAGGTCCCCTTCCCTTTCCTTCATTCTTCTTCTGTCTTCCTATATAGATTTTTTTCCTTCGTGGTTTTGTGACAGTTAAGCATAAGTGTGAATCACTAATGTATGGTTGTCTATGATGATGATGAACCATTTGCCAGATTTTGCATTAGGACTTATTACTGACATTTATCTTGGATAAGCTCACGAATCTGGGATCTTTCGTCAAAGTTTTATGCACATGCCTACGTCACAGTTTGCGGTCAGGTTGATGTAACTGATTCTTCTTGTCTGCCTTCTTTCACCGCCACGTTAATTGATGCTCACACTGTGTTTCTGTTTTATTTGATTTACTTCCTCTTAACGATAAATCCGAAGAAACTATGCCCTTGGATTAATTTATGTTTATGTGCATCTAGGAGTACCTAAGCCATTTGTGTGGGCTGTGACATTTCGAATAAAAGCGCTTTTATCGGTCACTTTTTTACTGCTGGTGTAAAGTTACCCATTACTGACAGCACAGAGCGATTTCTAATCGTTCAGCATCTGCAAGCAATCACTTAACATATTGGTGGATAATCCAGAGAAATCGAGACTTGTCGGTGAATGAATATCCTTCAATCTTTGCTAAATGCCATATTCTTTTTGCAGTTACCCACTTTTGTTTGTGAAGATTATCGGTCGTAAGGAAATTATCTGCATTTACTCTTGTTTACTGACCAGCTTTGCTGTCCATACAGTCCGTTATTCAACGTTTTCCTTTTCTAGCCATGAACTCGTCAAGGAGCAGGTTTCGAATCCTCCCGGTAAGTGTTTTTTCAATGAATATGATTGCCGTGGAGTCCTTTTCAGTAGTGTTATTCAGTGCACTTTGTACTAATGACTAAGTATGTGTGTATTTGAATTGGACTAAGCGAAACCGGGATTTTTTTAGAACATCTCGGCGGAAGTATGCAGATTTGTTTGTCTAGTAACTGACGTTTATAACTGGCTTTGTCCACTGCTTTTTTGTGTAGTCAAATGTGCTAGTCAATGATCAGCGCGTGGATTAACGACCTTAATCACTCACATCACGCTTCCATTTATTCATACACACGGTATGAAGTGCGAAGCGTAGTAATTATTTTACACATCATTATACAAGCGGATAAATTAAAATGTGTTCTAGTTGCTGTAATTTGGGAATACACTTTCGGTGTAGGTCAGCGTCATACATCCGTCGTCCGTAGTCTGACTTCGTTTATGTCGCATTGCGGATCCCCTTATCGATATGAATGTGAGACTGCCGTTGTACTTGGTTTTCACCGAGCCGCCATTTAGAAATGTTTGATTTATGGGGTTTTGGGTATCCAGTAAAAAACATCCCAAATGGCTGTTGAATATAGATAAAACAACCAACATTATCCCAGGATTTTCAATAAGGCGTATGTTTTTTAAGCTTGTTGAGCTGAATGTAAGTTGATTTACTATTGCAGTTAAATTTTTCGGCTTCAACGCTGTTACAACCCCTACTTCTCTTCGTCCATCTTCTCAGGTTAACTTTTGAATACGCCCTGACTTCCAGCGACTTATATTTAAATTCCGGAATTGAGGTAGCTCCGTATTCTTCATGATCCTATTTGCTTTCGCTATTTAAATGTATTTTGCATATGAATCTCTCCATCGTGTAGCCCTTTGCTTAGACTTAGAATACAGATAAGTGTTTTCATTTTCAGTGTCCGTGTCTCGAAATTAACAGACCAATAGGCTGCCTTCTGGCAAACGTGGGGCATGATAAGTCTAAGTTGATTCTGTTTCGGAAGTCAAAATTCATGATAACAGTCTTCAGATCGAACTGGTAGTATCCCTACTCTTCACTAGTTGTCAGCTTTGTGCGTCAGCTGACCTTCTGGTGGACGCCATGGGTTATGCTAGAGTGAGTGTTGGTCTGGGCGCCACGGCCGAAATCATTTTGATGGAATTAATTATTATTAACAGTAGAATGTTCTTCATTTCTCTTTTAAGCGCCAACACCCCTATTTAGTCAATGTTTGTCTATATTCCTACTGATTACAGTAGTGATAATGGCAATGGTGCGTTTTACGGAGAGTTATGCGTTCCATCACGATCGACATACTGCTTGGTTTTTTGTTCGTTATAGGAATGCCAAAGTCGATTGCTTGAGTACTACTGAGTTACTCATTAGCGGTAAAATTGGATTACTATCACGTCGTTTAGGCTACTGTGAATCACTTCTGTATCTTTGTAGTGAGTAATGTTTCGGCAAGCATCCATTTAGACATAACTTCTTGTCACTGCACGAGTCCCTGTTGTTCTTTTTTTGTTCATGTTTCGTTCGAAACAAACTAGTCATAAATGGCTTCACTCTGTACGGGGCTGTTCACCCTGAGGGTGCACGTACATAGACCACATGAAAGAAGGATATCCAACTGAGTCCGAGGCGCAGTCGCGTCCTCTAGTGCAAAGTTTAGTCATCGATAGAAATTAACAGAATAGAGGCTTTGTTTGCGTCTACAAAAAGTAGTAATCTTTCCTGTCGTTTTTTGGGTAACCGGGTTAACTGGCTCAACAACACCGAGTGCGTCCCCAGTGTGGGGCTCGTTGACTGGCCTTTTACATAAGAGTTGACTGCGAACTAAACCAGGTTTTCCCAGTGAATAATCAGTCGTGCACAATAAGCAGCAGTACTACCAGAACTTGATGGATTCACGATTGACAGCTGACTCTCCGAGCAGGCTCTTTGATGATAGTCTGATGGGAGGCACGTTAGGCAACCACAACAAGGTTTCAAATGTTTCCCGCGAATTGTGAATGTTTCAGTATTTACATTTCGCTGTCTGATTTTTTCATGCTGAAAATGTGGCGCTAGTCTGCTACTTCTGATTTGTGTGTGTTTGTGGTCCCAGTTGATATGCAAAATTGTGAGGATCCCTCTTAATTAAAAGAAGTTTGTTGTAGCCCACATCTAAGCAAGCCACATGGAAATCTTCGCGATTCTTGTGCATAGAATCCATTACACATCAACAATACACTGCAACTCATTTTGGGAAAGAGCAGTTGGATCTCCATCCCTGGCGAGGTTGGGTAGACCAATTTTTTTTGCTTGCCGCCAACTTACGGAACACAGTCATGGTTACTGCTAAGAAACTGTCATTGTGTTTCCCGGTAACCAGTGGATATATATCACTCCGTGGGGCGACCGATGATTTGTGCGTTATCGTGGTATGACCAAGTGTCGGAACATACTGTTTGTGCTATTCTTCTTTTTACAATTTCTGACTGGGATATGCGTTCCTCATCGAAACTGATATCCATCAAACTTGTATACTATCCTCGCAACTAGCGTTATGGACGAACCTGTGAGGGATCTACAACCTTTGTGGACTCCAGACTTTAACATTTTGCTCGTTGATCTAGCTTCAACCTGGATTGCGTTGACCGTAAAGTATTTCTCTTTGATAGCTTCATGGGAACGTAGACGATGCTAGTAGACAATACGTTCAGTTCTATTCGGCCCTTTTGAATGCATTTTCATGCCTTAGTGCACATTTTTGCCTCTGAGGCAATGAAACCAGCCTCAGTTTTAGGACTGATGGGGAAGTTCTGTAGGTTGTTGTCTAACCACTATCTCACGAATGGTGAGAGTGTGGGCGATGGTATCATGGTTTGTATTTCTAAGGCTAACCCGTTAACTTTGGGGCTGTTTTTACCATCAACATGGGGTTTCATTCACATTCATGGACGGCATTCATAAAACCGTGGTCACAAAGTGAGCATTAACGCAAATTCGTTTGTCGGATAGCATCAAGTGTTTATTTATTTCAACCTACCAAACTAGTTTTGTTAGCACGGCAATCACCAAATGCTGGTCCGGGACGCCCTATGGCATGTAGTGATGCTTCTTCTTTTCTGAGACTCAGGCTATACTCTATTTCACCGTTACTTTCCCCTAGATACCGATCTGAAATCTGTGTCAAGATACACCTAGTGCTTTCTCAGTGGTCGAATATTTTAAGCTTATGACTTTTCTATGTCTAGTCTCATCAGGCATCCGACTCATCCTGCAATTTATTGTCTTGCTATCCTTTTGTGGTAAGTTGACCTCACTGGTGTTACAGTAATTCGGAAGCCGCATCCTTGTCAATGACGTGGGTTGAAATTAGCCACATATGGGGAGGTAACGTGAACAGTTAATGCCTCGACTCTGACTATTCGTCGGCATGTGTCAGAGCATTTACGCGTTTTAGCAGTCCCTCACACAGTAAGCTCAAAGGTCCAGATTTAGACGCGCTGTGGGATGCGGCTGCACTAACTAATTGTCAGCTGGGATATTCTAGTAGACTAGTGTTTGCTTCTGCTGGTAGTTTGATCAGCTTTAGGAGTACTCTTAGAAATCCCCTTATTCAGCCAGTTCTCATTGCTGTGGCCTAACTCATCGTGCTGTGGACCTTTGAGCTTCGGTACATCCCTTCAAATCCTTGGCTCACGTCGGTTACTACTGGCCAGCAGCCAGTATTACGATACAATCCTTTCTCTGAATTGTGACCTCAGCTTTATTGGCTTTCCGCGCCTTCTGGATCACTACACTCCGTCGTGTGTGTCCACATTCCCTCCTACACTTCGAGAATCATAGTAGAGACTTAAATTTGTGAACACCTTAAGATGCCAGTGGTGACATTTTCTTTCCGGTTGTTTTCAGGGATTAAGGTTGACACGCTCATAGGATGACTGCTCATTTAATTCTCAAAGGTTTGGAATGCCTAGGAAGTTTCGTCACTCTGGAAGGTATCGATAATCATCCCTTTTTAGGACAACTCTTTCGAGATGTGCACTAACCATCGGCGAACTTATTTGACTCCGGTTACACCCTCACAGTTGGTGTCCATTCTGTTCCGCAGGTCATCCGTAAAGTGTGAAAAGCACTGTCGTGAACAGCGTGCTAGATTTCCTGCAGGTCTTGAACGCATTGATTACGTGCTTACCTTCCATCAGCAGCTAAAAAACCTTCAGGTTCTCTAACGGTCAACAGTGGTCTCAGCCTTGGTCATTTGGACAGCAATCTTGCTGAAGAGGCTGCTCCTTATAATGTCTTGTTCTAGATGTGCATACCGCAAAAGTATCTGTCCCTTTTTATAAGCGTTATATAATCAGATCTCGGTTAAAGTTAGTTTTGTGGCACACTATCACCGATTGTGTGTTCCAAGGTTGTTCTACTCCTCTTTTTCTCAACTGCAATCTGTGATGTCTTGCACAAAGCTGTGGATTGTCCCGAAAATGCCGATGTCGAACTTATCCCTGGAATTGTAATTCTGTACTGTGGTGTCGACACAGACAGCGTAAGAAGCACCGGACCATTTGGCAATTTCTCCATCAAAATATACCTTGCGCTTTCTGCTGTCTATGTGCAGTGCTGCAAAACTGGTAGGGATCCATGGCTGCACTCACTCTAGTTAATACTGGTCTGGATTTATTAGAACGTTTTGTATACCTTGAGAATCGTCTTACCACGATCGGCAGGAATGATGTAGAGTGCTTCTTCGTGTTGCTAAAACTCTGTTGTTATTTACTAACTTAAGCCCCCTCTGATGTCGAAGTGGCATCTATCCCTAGTTAAGGGGCAGACAGACACGACTGTACTACGGTTGCTGATCCTATCTGCTCCACATCGGTGATATTTGTAGGCTATCTCTGTGTGTGACGGTAGCGTTACATGATGTGTGATTAAGTATGGCGACGCACATTAAAAATAGCCTCTCCTCACGCGGATTTGTTTCACTTCATCGATTGAGGTGTGCCAAACATGTAGGAATGCGTGCGCAGTGGCTATGGCATCGCGCGTTGTTTGCCTCCTGAGTTAAGAGGAGAAAAACCACACGGTGAGCAGCCCACGACTTTATGTTGTTTTTGTTTTATAGTTTTGAGTTCAGGCCTATGTATAACAACAGTGCTAATAATTTCGTATTGACTCATCAGTAATACTAGTTTTAAAAGCTAATTTTACATAGGGGTTTTTTCTTACTCTGTTTCTTGTTTCTTGTCTGCCTATTTTGTGGCAAATATAGGTTGTACGAGAACGAAAGTTAATCTGCTTTGCGTCCCTAGAGCTACTTGTAATTCAAGCGAAATTGTGTTTCAGCATACCCTCCGATCATACTCACTGTTCGCTTCCCTCATTTTTGCTTTCATGCAACACTCAATTCTATCGTTTTTTCTTCTAGTTACTCACACTTCAAACCGATCTACTTCCATCCGGACAAATGTTGATGGCACATATTCCTCCGCGAGCGTAGTTCACCACCGAGCTATCGTACGGGCCTGTGGTAGAGTGAAAAACGGTACAAACCGCGATTTCGATGCGAACGCTGTGACATGTAGTGGTGCATTGAACGAATTGTCATCAAAAAGGTTAGTTTTAGCTTACGGTTTGACCATCACTCAAGGCTCTTTTCATGGTCAATCCTCAACCTTGATTGTACTTAACATTACCAAATTTTACGTAATGTGAATAGTAGTAAGATTGTAAATGGCATCGGCATGCAGTGCAGGCTTTCAATGGATTCAGTTATTGCTTTTAATTCGCAAAGTTTACATTTATTCGCTATACGTTAACACTGAGTACAAGTGACATTTTCCACTGGTGTAACACATAGTGCTATACTTAAATGGGTGTCATCGACTTGTTTAAAACAGTCGAAGTGGGCAATTGTTGAATCCACAATATTTAATTTGTCAGTCAGTGATTCAACGTTCTACCTTCATGCCTTGTTGACTGTTACACTTTTACTGTCACTCATTGATTGTTCGTCATCTTTTGTTTTGCGTGCAATTCGTAAAGTTCACCTGTGACATTTTTGACCATCGATTACATGACTGTGGGTTCGAAACATTGCTACCTCGACAACTGTTCTTAGGGTCGGAGCTGGAAGTACCTGTCAGTGCAACAAACTGACGGACCAACATTGATTTTTAATCACATAAGGTGAACTCGTGGTTACTTTCTCCTACTTAACAAGACGTTATATAGGATTACCGAGCGTTTCCTCACATTTTCAGCTTGTCATCTACCCTTTCCAGGTATAGGTGTCTGATTTGTAGCCGTTTATTTCCCAGCAGGTTGGCTGTTTGCTCCCCTGGTTTTTCGCGAACAGTGTTGGCCGTGTTCTCTGTGCTTGCCTTTCAACGTACAGCGGCGATTGGTGTTGTGGCCAAGTAAGCCGCAGTTGTTAATTGTTGGTTCACACTGACCTTTTCCTCCGATTCTATAGTTTCTTGTGGCTGCTACCTTTCCACTTTTTTAGAGCTGGCCAGCGGACACAACGTGCTACACCTGGTCGAAGTTCAGGCGATAGTGATACCAGCGCGCCACCACATTTGGGATCCTCCCAAGGGAAACAGGTTACTAATAATACGATCGCCGTCAGAGACACTGGATTTTCACTATTTGGCGTGGACCATACTCCTGCTGTTCTGGCGCTCCCACTCCCGTTGTCTTCTCTGCGTCCGTTCGGTGATGAGGTAGGTCACTAAATCACATAACGTCAACTTGATAGGTCTTGTATACACTGTCATGTATGCATGTATGACCGTACAGATTCCGCGTGTAAGTTGAAAACTCGGCCGATCTGTCTAGAGTTCAGATATTTGACGGTGACTAGTCCTCATTTGACGTAGTGTGTTGTACTTCGGCATGAACCTCACGGTGTAGAATTTGGGGATGTTTCGTTCATCCTGTCAGACGCGTCGCACACCCGTTGGCTGGTCTAGACCGAATGATTCTGGACAGTTCGTCCACGGTGAGACGGGAAACTCTGTGTCATGAGAACGACAAAGTAGCAAACAAGACTTGTTTTCTGTGTTTGATCATCAGGCTAACTATGAAAACAGTAACTAGGATAGAGGTTATGGACGGCGTGTTTGTTATCAGTTACACAATCACTGTTCCAAATCGTGGGCTTGACTGATTGTGGGTCAGGGTAGATTAAGTGTACGCACGAACTTCTTCTGTGCGCAGACGTCAGAACTGCATAATCGGATACTAATGGCCGCGGCACCGGTCAACATTCGAAATCTCACCATCTTTGATCGATTCCTTGGCACTCGGTAAACAAGCTGAAAAGCGTCTTTCTTACTGACAGAATGATTAGAGTCAGTCAAATGAGCAACAATCGCCCTTGTAACCGTTTTAATCACACCACTATTCAACCACGTAGGATGATATCCACGCACTCTATTGGATAATCGTCTTGTGGTACGGTAAGTTTATGATGCTCGACACGGGCAAACTAATGAGTACATACAACAGCTGGTTGTGGAACATGGAAGTTTGTCTTTGAGTTGTGACATGATAACAGGTGTTGAAGGGAAACTCAGGCATCATTAGGCAGCAGGGTAGGTTGTTTCGATTGACTTTCTGAGTTTTCTTGAGACATCTTCAGTCATGAGATCTCTTTTGAAAAGAAGACTAATAAACGCATGTTTCTTACTCACAGAAGATGATTTAAATTCCGACTCTACCGCCTGCATCGCCTTCTGAATGAAACGCATTGGGTAGCCATTCTGTAAGAACATTTCTCGTAGAAAACCTAACTCAGCTTGTAAAGTGTCGATGTGGGGGGAAGATCTTTAACGCTTTACTCGTCAGACATCGTATGAATTTCTGTTTTTGATTTAGCGGAACGAATGTTTGAAACACTGAGTTCTTTTTACCACTTCATCAGATCAGGAAGAAGA
>LUCH01006680.1:0-10431 GCA_013368495.1 Paragonimus heterotremus
TCGACCTCTGCATTGGCTATAGTTGGGATATCGGCATTTATTGATGGGTACCCAAGCCATCACGGTTTAGAGTTCCAATAAATGTGTTTCGTAAAACAATGTTCCGATTATTTGTAGGAATTCTTCAAGCATTAAACTGTCCTAGCATGCGTATGAGGAATCCAAAAAGATAATTCAAGACGAGTTGAAGCTACCTGTAGCGACCAGCGATTGTATGGTTTCTCTGAGGATCTCGGTCGCAACCGTGTCTTCCCGCTTGTCTGTTCTGTAAACATGATTCTGTGTACGCCTGCTATAGGAGGCCTGATATGAATTCAGTGCCACTTTCTTCAGTCGTGCAACTAATTGCACGCAGTGCATGCTTGCTCTTTCCCTAACGACTTATCTACTATTTCATTCTTTAAGGTCACTTAACCCGAACCTATTCGAGAGTTGTTTAACGCACTCAAAGTTTCTAAGCATTTTTCGCTTGGCGAGCTTTTTGATTGCCGCCGAGTGGGTTGTAGCCCATTTCGCGCTTCTTTTCTCTCTTCTCGTGGTTGCTGCCGGTGGTTCCAGACTAGGCTAGAGCTAACTAATTATCATACTTCCAAACATTGTCTCTAAACCCCGCTGCGTTCTCTAGTTTGTTATCGGTTGGGTCTACGTTTCGATTGCTCTTCAGAAAAGGCGTTTTAAACTGCAAGTAAACGAGGGTCTAGCGCATACCCACTTGTCCATTACACAGCCAGTCAATGAACATAAATAGTGCTTGGGAGAGAATAAAGTACCAGCCCATATGGTGAGTTTATAGAGTTTTCATTATTTTGTACTCTACTTTGCTAAAATTGCGTAACTGCTACATCAGACCACATTGTACATTTTGGTTTGACTTGAGTAAAAAAAACACAACACGTTTTCGATTAAACTCTGCTACACGTGCTTGCTGGTTCTCCTTACGGTGATCGTGGTTGCCATCCAGTTTAAAACATCTTATTTGTTGAAGTAAATTTCCGCTCTGCTATTTCGCATTCTCAGGTACGCTTGGAACCATCCGAATAATTTCCGGCGTAATTGGACGCCTTACGAACATTGTCAATCTTTGGTGAGTGCATTCCTTGACTTCATCCGTTATTTTTATATCGACAATTAATGTAGCTTACACATCTGTTCCGCTACAAGTTCGCCTTTAAGTTACCAGATTAATGATGATAAAGCACTTCCATTGATTGTGTTACGATATGCTAAACCATCTTTGAAATTACTTTGCTTGGTTTGATAATCGTCCCGCTTTTATTACCTTCCTCAAATGAATTGACAATGAATAACAAATGGTCCAATATACAATATAATAATATGTAGTATATAAGGTAGTAATTATAAAATGACATTTATAATTAATTATCTTCGTTTTTGTTTCGGCCAGTACTATCATTTTTATTACTGTTAATTCTAAATGCTAAAATCGGACACTTTACTCTCATGTTTTGTTCTGTTAACAGTTGTTTTGCCCCAATCCAACCAACGAACATTTGTTTAAGTCTGTTCAATTCTGATTTATCGTTCGGCACTACTGAACGGTGTCTAGTAGTCTGTTTCGTTATACGGGTCATCTTCGTCTTCTTCAATTTTAAATAAACAACAAAATAAAGGACTACCAGGTTTCTCCGATGGAATAATTTCCTTCTCCAAGGTGATAGGGATAGTAATGGAGGAAACATCGACCAAACTGATGCCAAGTCGTAGACGTTCCCGCCATATTCGACGGTATATAGTGGTACGACAATACAGCCTTCGCCCGAAACTTATGGTGCATCAAAAGTTTATTAACGAGATGGCTTCAGACGAAAATTAGTCTTCAGGTCAAGATGCGGCATATCTTCACTGAACGGTAAAAGTAGGTTATATCTCACAAACAGTAAGAGTGACCAGACATATTGTTATCTGAGACTATACGTAAAACGTCACAAAAACGACAGCTTAAAAACCGACCAAACCAGAGGCACGTGACAATCAAATGACCCAGAGCTATCGAACTAGCCTGGATGAATAAAATTTACTCCCAAATTGCAACCACCTATTCCGTAGTCGAATATCTATCTATTGTAGTGAAAAATGCCATTCTTAGGTTATTCGTAATCATTATTCAACCACAAAAGTAGTCCCATAATAACGTGCCATTCACCGAAATTTGTCATCTTCGGTGGGTCAGTGGAATAGAAAAGACTGGCCAAAACCTGGCCTACTTTTGGCTAACTTGGTCGAGTTGGCCACGTGTTTACTGGGTATGTTCAATCTTTAAGAACTTTTCACATTCGAGACGAAAGAGTTAATTGTGTCTTATGCTTGTTCAGTTATTACTGTAATAAATCCAGTTTTCATGAGCACCCTATCAACCATTTCGAAGATAGTGTTTTTCCTACTGTGGAATATTTGAGGAAGGCACTACTGGATCGCCATTCAATGTGAACTTGAATGTTTAACGAACAATTCAATTCCCCCACTCACCAACGATCAGTACCGTCAAAGCGGATCGTATACCATACTATTTCCTGAGACGTAGAAGTTTGTGAATCGTTTCAAAGAAGGTGTTGGAGAGATGTGCGGACGTAGAGGAACGATCCTCATTCCAAAGCCTCAGACACATCGGCGCGATGTGAGCTCAGAATCCGGATGAGGGCCGTTGAACCACGGGATTTCGCGAGAGTGAATAGCTCAAGGAATTTCAGTATATTATTGACTAAGCTAAGTGCATTCATGCACATACAACTAACAGAGCTACTGCTTAAACAATAGACATTAACACTGTACTGTGAGCGTAATTGTGTTGGTTCCCGAACTGCGAAAATTCGTTTCCACTATTCAGGTTAGCTAGTCTGTAGTAATCTGGGGATATCCCCTGTCTGCCTGCTGTACGGTGTGTAAAATTCTTCTCAAAATCTAAGTTCACATTGTACGCAAGATATTATGGATACTTGCCTACCGTCTGCTTGGTGCATGCGATGTGGTTTGCATGCTTATCGGCCTATGCGCCCCAATGGCGCCATATACACTCCTCCGGCTTACTCGAGCGCTCGACGGTCGGATCCTAAACCTCCCTAGCCACCTTTGCGTATCGGAATAGCTTAGCGTTGATTGAGACGTATTGCAGTTATTGTGTAATATATTTTCGGTCTCTCGCAATTATTGGTATTTTCATTTCGCGTCTTGTAGTCGTTGCGTATACGTAGGAAAGCGTTGACTTAACACACGTACATACTAAAGAGGTGAGGCTAAGACAAAGGAGGAAGCACAACAGATAACTCGACATTTTAGTACGGTCGTGTGAGAAGTAAATACGAGGTTTATGGTTTCCAAACAACTTTAGTGTAGACAGCATTTGTGCGTTGATCAATAACTTCTTGCAGTGTGTTACCATTAAGTATGATGTGAAATCGTACCAATGTAATTGGGTTGTTATGGATAAGTGAATAGGTGGACGACAAACTTGTTATCCTATATGAATGTTTCCCGAACTGGGAAAATTCGTTTTCCCTATTCGTGTTACCTAGTTCACTCACCGGCCCGATTTTTAGTCCGCATACCCTACTCACTTCATTTTTGTTTGATTGACACAATTTGCGTCTACCTGTCTGTAGCACAGTAAACCATTTCTGACATGGTCTATTTCCATGACAGTTTACATTTTATCTTGCTTAAAATAAAAGGTCAATGAGTTTCGAACTAAACTACCGTCGTGAATTATTGAGGTTTATTTAACCCAATTATTCACGTGCTCCTTTGATCGTATTGTAAAAGTACTTGGGTTTCTTGCATATATCCAAATAATTCGATGGCGCCAACATGTTTTGACATCTACTTGACTATACTACATTTCCGATCCCAGTGTAACAGTAGGTACCTCCACTGCCATTATATTCGTCTTAGAACAATTTCCAGGAAGTGATGGCAAGATAATCCATTTCATGTTTGACTTCAACTCTGTTAAAAAGATGGCCATCATGTAGTAGCACTGAATTAAATCTGTCAGCTGAATCACACTTTTTCCGACGTTTGACCCTAGTGCAAAAACTAAAGTTAATCAGTGAACATTTCATGTTTCGCATGGATCTTTTAGCCACACAAGGAAGAAAACATCGTAATGGGTATGGCGAACGCAGATTTTTCACTCAGATTTTTCAAAAGTCAAGAATCGCAGCATCGGGAAACACACGATTTCTCTCTTTTTATGCAGATGATTGTGTTTAATAATTCAGATTACAAAACTAAAATGCTCTACCTGAGTGCGAAATATGTGTTCTCAACAACGAAAAGAAGAGCGGCAATTGTTCCATTTGATGAGATGCAGAAACTGCAGAAGGTATTCCAAAATCTCAGTAGTAACTCTGGAGGATGACACTATTGTTGACTATCCTGTTACAACATATGAGGTAGTTAACTGACAATTGCTTTGTTTAACACTGAAGAAAACTCGTCTTCTCCAACTCGAGTTAGAGAAGATCTTCCTGTAAACACAAAGACAATCCTGTCATGTTATTGTTGGGGCTGTGGACATACGTTCACACCAAACCTTCATGTCATCCTGGTGCTGATGGTAAGCACCACTGTTGGTCTCAAAAACGGAGGATAAGATATTTCTTTTCCTTTGCCTACTGTTTACACACTGTTTTTGACGTCCAGTTTCTTTTCTCCACAGTGGAAAAGTACTACAACTAAACCCCACTATAAAAGTAACCCGCGACAAGACGTTAGCAATTATCGTCACACTGACCATAAATCAACCTGTTATACAGCGTTGGAAAGAATCACAAAGATGACATGGCTGAGTTATAACTATCACAAAATCTGGCAACTACAGTCGATGTAAGTTCCTTAACAAGCGTTATTGTGTGACATGCCAGCCGGAATTATTTAACCATGTTACAAGATCCACTCACTGTTCGGCATTAAGAAAACGTTGATAGTGTGCCTCATAAACGCCTTTTAATCAAAATACCCTCGTTCGGCATATATGATCCATTGTTTAATTGGTTTGTTTCATACACTGGAGGTGACACGGAAACAGTGAAAATAATAAATATGTATTCAGCGCCCACTTGAGGGGTGATTCAAGGAAGAGTCCTGAATCGGCTGCTCTTTCGTATGTGAACTTATCAAGCACGGTAAACCGCTTCTAGTCGCTGACGATATTACAAGTGTCTAAACTGTTCCATCTGGCAATCCCAATTCTTTCATAGACGATTTACAAAAAGACTATAGAATTACAGTCTTGGTGTCAGACTTGACTGATGACGTTTTCATTCACTAAGTTCAACATCCCTGCGCACGGTTGTTATATACCAAAGAGCTTTATAAAGCCGGAGGATCATAGTACAACAAATACCATTTTAATGCGCAACCTGGGAATATGTTAGTAAGATTCATTCGCTTTCATTGAACACAGATCCTTCCTAGTAGCTAAAACTAGACGGTCGATAGGTTACATGAAGCATTCATCCTCTGTTCTTGCTGACCGGCTATGACTCCACATGGGGTACTGTGCGTTCATGTATAGCAACCTGCGCAAGTCTGATAGGTGAGCTTAGGAACTTTTTTAACGTGCTCTCACAAATAGCTCAGTTAGCTATTCATTATCTCTGAACGGTACAGAACGCTGTTAGAAGCCTGAAATCGATTATGCTCGACTGTGGCAGCTCAAACTGAATTCCGCGTTCCTGTATAAATTGGATTTTAGCAATAAGTTTACGGTTAATTTGGCGATTCGCTTGCAACATAGCCCAAAACACAGCCTCGAAAACAAAATTTTTTCCGGTTTTCAAAGCTCGTAAACAGCTACGTTTTAATTTTGTTGTAACCAAGCGTTTCTGTTTCTGAAACAACCCCAGCTATGCAATTAGAGTCAGTAAGATTATACACCGAATTAAACAGAGCCCAAAAACCACCCACTTTATAGAAAGTCCTGTCTATTCTGAAGTTATGCTCGTCCAAGAACGATATTTTCCGAAGTGGACCTGGTAACATTTGTGTGAAAACTACCGGTACTGCACGACATTATGTCACATCCTCTTTGAATTGACTCCAACCATCATTCACATTACTGAGGAAGTAGGTCAATATTTTGAAGTTTATTAATAAATCCAACAGTATTGATCATTTACAGAGTTGAAACTAACATGCATATTTGACAATAATATTGTAGATTACTGATGAGTAGTCGGGGATTTGGTTAAATTTAAAGTTGAACATCACTCACAATTGATCGCAGCTGTCGCATTCCCATAGACTTTCCAGTCGGCCCATTTCGAAAAGAAGCACTAGACTCGAGTTTCGCTCCCATTAGAGCTCGTCAGTAGTGCATATCATCGCCACCGCCGGGACTTGAACCACGGACATGTTGTTCATGAGGCAACCGTGTTTACCACTGCGCCATTGACCTCACGTTAGGCAGGTTTAATGAGATCGGAGATTTCGACCTGCCTAGAAAGTCCTAATCGCGGGGTTATCGATTGGAGTTAACAGACAGTAACTGTGTCTCCATTTCGAGACGATCGGGCAACCTGATCATTACTCACAAGCGAGAGTGGTTGAGCGTTCACATATGATAATTCGGTCGTGCCTAACGTGGGGTCAATGGCGCAGTGGTAAACACGGTTGCCTCATGAACAACATGTCCGTGGTTCAAGTCCCGGCGGTGGCGATGATATGCACTACTGACGAGCTCTAATGAGAGCGAAACTCGAGTCTAGTGCTTCTTTTCGAAAGGGGCCGACTGGAAAGTCTATGGGGATGCGACAGCTGCGATCAATTGTGAGTGATGTTCAACTTTAAAATAATATTGTAATCCACCTATTGGTTTGTCCATATATACACGTCCTGCTGCAATAACCCAATTATACTGGTACGATTTCACATCATACTTAATGGTAGCCCACTGCAAGAAGTTATTGTTCATCTCACAAAAACTGTCTACACTAAAGTTGTTTGAAAACCATAAACCTCGCATCTACTTCTCATACGACCGTACTAAAATGTCGAGTTACTTGTTGTGCTTCCTCCCCTGCCTCAGCTTCACCTTCATTGAAACACCTTCTAAATTTCCTGTGGTAAAACAATGATTTCATGTTATACTGATTGCGTAGAGCAAATCGACGTCACAATTCGGTGGCAATTCTATGATAGAAGAAGCGGCCATTTGGTCAACGAGCTCAAAGGGGAGGTGTTAAGAGACGCATCCTCCAACGAAACAGCCAGGACACACCACACTATACCAATCGATCGACCCAGTTTCGGGTGGCGTGGTCGTGGGTGGTAGCCTGGTTCCACCTGACCAACCAGATTGTATCCGTGCGGTTGAACGCCTGTACGTTATCTGGACTCCTTTTTCTCACGTTTGCTTTGTGACGTCCCTTTTGTTGTGATCTGTTCTAACACCCTGATTGCCATATATGATCGTCTCATTTGATTTGCTTTGCGTCTTTTCAACCGTGTAGGGTAATCGTGTCGTCGTATAAATTTACAGTCTGCATGACCTAGTTTTGACTCGTTCAACCAAGGAACAATGTAGCTGTATCTCTTCTTGTTCTCTGTTTTGGGTCAAACGACTGACCGCGTAACAAGAGGAACGATGCAATAGGTGTTCTGTAGAGATTGTATTCGTCCTGAATGTTCGTTTGTTAGGAAGTCCACTTTTAGCATCAAATAGAAAATTATTTTGCGCCTGATATGCTGAATGTCACAATCTCATTTCAGATGTTGTGCATTTATTCAGCTGGAAGAATACACACATTCTGTTGTATGATCATTCTCACGCAGGTCGACCTGCTCAGCTTAAGAAAACTGTTTGTCTGACAGATATATTTAGTATGTCAAAACACAGGTTGATCCGATCATTGTGGCGTTGCAGAGGAAGCTTCCACGCAAAGATTGTCGTAAAGTTTAGTGATGTAAATGTTGATTATTTGCCATTGAACCCCAAAAGGAGGTTTATGTAAGCATAACGCACAATCACAGAGTTTATCTAGATATTCAGCAAACTCTCAAAGAAATATTCACCTTCACTCATAACATACTACACTGGTTCAATGTAGTGGCTAAGACCTACCCAATTGTTTAGTGTTACAAAATTTTTAGTTCGAGTAAGTATCAGGTGTAAAAAACATTGTGATTGTGATGTTTTCAACCAAAATGGCCACACAGTCTAGGAAAATGATTTTCGGTCTACCGAGATTGTGTATGAGGAGGTCTGACAGAGCAGAGAAAGTCGAATGAATATTGCTAAATCGCTCCTGCCGGTTTCGGGTAATTGACTCAGTAACACATACTGGACAATTCCAATAACGCTTATTCAACAGATCGGGAATATCTCCCAAGTCCAGAATACATCAGAAGAGGCGATCGAAAGGATTGGAATTTATACGGTACTGTTTAGTCGGATTACAATGAAAGTACTATCTCACCTTGAATGTAAATCAACCGGATACACAAAGGCGTTCAAAGTGGGGTGACACAACACTAGTGTAGTGAGAATGAGCGAACGTAATATACTGCTTAGACGACTGCTATTCAGTAGCAGGACCACAACATATATTTTGACATCGAAGTAGCCACAGGAAAAATAGGGAAGGAAACACTAGAGTGCAGCATCGCCCAAAATGTTCTTTGATACGTCTGGCGTCTGTGGCAACCGAGACAGTTTGGGCCGAGTACCGTGTGCAAATGAGTGTTTTTCTTTGTGGTCCTGGTTAACCGCTTAACCAATGCGTTGCTCTCTCGAATAAGTAACCCTTGTGCCATCCGCGTCCTTAGATCACAACATTAGTCCGCAACTAATCATCAGCCAAACAAAAATGAGGTCATTAAAACAATCGGGTGCAGATGAAGGTGATAACGCATCAAACAATACCGAGAAGGGGGTTTTAACAGACAAACAATGGTAATTATAAAGAGGAAAAAAGCATACTTTTTTGTGCCTTCCTGATACACAGTTCTCCATGATCGTTTATTGCACACAGTAGAGACAAATAAAAGCAAATTAAGGATTGACTTTCGACAAAAAATCAAGCACACTTCAACCGATTCAACGTTCCGCATCATACCGAACAAAAGACGACAAACGTACCAGACGAACTTCAACAGATGCAACCTTTTGTTTAACTGCAGTTGTCCTACTTGATCATCTGACTGTCCGTTAATCCAGGATCTTCGTGTACAACATTGACGTAACGGGCTGAAAGTTGAGCAGAACAACCGTATACGAACTACTACTTTACATTCGATCCGTGTGCCCTTACTAGCTCTGATCGGGCTTTGTATAGTGTATAATAAGTAGTGTTAATTTTGTAGATACATGAATTGTGCGACAATATCTGTACCAGTTTAAAGGCATTTGTACAGTTCACGCAAAAACCGCGGTTCATTCATTCACAAAACTCTGCAAACGGTTATGGTTTCAACAATGCTTAAATGGTTATTTTGCTTCCAAAATTTTAATGAAAACAGGTGGCAGCTGGAATGTGGATGACTCAGATACTTCCTGTTGACACGACAACGTCGAGATTACACTGATGTAAATGATTCCAAATATCAAACTCCTGAGGATAACAAAGCGTCAAATTTTAGTAAGTCTACGACCGTATCGGTTTCAATGTAAACAGTTTCTAAACCTTAGTGAATACCGAGATTGATGGATAAAATGGCACATTGGTATCCTGGATGAGCAACCTAGGTCCATGACGTAGGCGAGTATCTCGTTGCATCTAACCAATGTCGATTTGTCAGAAGCACAAGCTTGCAAAAATTCCCTCATTGTACAGCATGATGACTGTCGTTTCCCCTGTGTCGAATACTTTTGAAGCAGAGTGCACTTGTTCGCTTCAACTTGACACGGGATAAACAGTTTAGGTAGGCAATGTTGCAAAAGTCGAACAAAACCTGAGTGATAAGAATTAATCATACTTAAGAAGGTTGATTGAAGGTTAATTTGTCATCAAATTAGCGGTTGTAGAACGAGGTAAATTCAGTTTACTCAAACAACGTGAAAAATTGCTTAATAGTGCAACCACATAACCAAGCATTTCACGAACTGAGACTCCCACTAACAATACTTGGTCACCCAAATAAATATAACACTGCTTGCTGACTTTCAGAAGAAGAAAACATTCTGTTCTCTGAATGCGCAAATGGAGTGTCGTCATCCATAACAGAACGTCCGGCCCTTAATTTATCTAATAAATATGCAAGTTATGAGCGTCACACAATCTAGTGTTGATAGGAGCTAAGTATTGGTCATGGACACTGACTTTCACGACACAGCAGCTAACCCAAACCTTACTATCCATTGTATATCTCAGTTTCAGTGATTTAAAGTTTGAAACACTGGTTCCTACAGATGAACTTGAAAAAGGCCAATAATAGCGTGTAAGATGTCTTGCGCATTGACATTTCGTTCGCATC
>LUCH01006680.1:20959-32017 GCA_013368495.1 Paragonimus heterotremus
ATTATTAGATTCCCACTCGCAACCGTGAGCAACCGTGAACCGTGAACACTGATCAGGCTGGAATGTCTAGCTGATTACGAAGGCTGGGATCAAACGTGAACGATGTTCAACTGGAAATTTATCAAGTCCGCGAACACTTATCAGAAACCATTCATAATTTGCAAACGGTGACTACATCAGGTAGGCTCTCAATCCCCATGATCGTTCCATTTGATAGTAGCAGACAACAAATAACAGAATGAACAATGTTTGAAAGTAACGTTTATGCTTTATTGCAGGAAGAATGCGAAATAGAATAAGTTTCTATCTAACAAACTATAGTTATGCAATAGTGCAGATGGAGAACGTGATAGTCTGTTGAATGGGGACAGACATTGAAAGATACAACCTGGAAGGAGGGGCAGATCAATTAATTCCAATTATCACAAAACAGCATGCATTCAGATATGTTCCTTGTCAACCTAGCATGTAAATATGTGTGATCCACATTTTGTTTAATGTTCAGATACTTGTAAACCAGCAAACATCATCGATTGATTTACGCGACTATCGCGGCCACATACGTCAGTCGTTAACATGATAACACTTGTGTGCAAGAAATTGATTTAATCCTGGCGAAATGTACAAGTCTGCCATACAGATGGCAGATGGCTGACTGATTGAAAGTTCACAATCTTTGCATCTCACTCACTGATCGAGAATTGTTCGCAGAATTACTTGCATGATGTAAACTAGAATCATACCTGTGAGAATCACTGAGTGAGATCAGGCGCTTCCACGTGGAAATGACAAGAATTACAGTGTGACATGAAAGAGAAATGCTTCGATGACTGTATGTTGAATATAACATTGCACACAACTAGTTGATGAACAAAGATGTCATATCTGCAGATGTGAGCGAGCAAGCAAAAGCGTAGATACTCACCTAGACCGAAGTGTCGGAATCCGTCGTTACTCCTGCAGAGAATGGATAAATAGATCGATCTGGACCACAGAACGAATAAGAAGAATTCCGTTGCTGTATAAGTGAACTTCACAACAAATGGTGCAGAGTATGTCTATTTATATATCCAAAACAATTAGCTATTCAATCTCTTGTGACATTAATTTCAAACGTACTCGGTACGGTGCGCCTTACTTCGAAATACTTATGTTAATAGCGGTTTAATATCCGTGTGGATATCTTTTGTGATTACAGTCAACGAAATATCCGATGTGTTTCAAATATCCGCATTTGTCTGCGTGCCATTTTTGATGCTGCTGTGTACATTAATATTCTGAGTAGCATCGAATTGAAGTAAATATTTTTCTCGTCCTCACCGAATATATTTGCTGGTATTCCATAATGGATTGTGTTATGGCCGTTGAACGGAGACTTCAAACATGTCTCGATCAATGGTATAAACGATCGACAGGTAGCGTTGATTCGGTTTTCAATCAACATGACTTTGCCAATTGTAATATTCGCCCGCGCCATTATGTAAGGTTTCGGCATTTGCATTATTCGAAACCCGAGATTTTGCACCCGTATGTGATTCTCGTAAGTCGAACTGATTCCCAGAAACTGCACGATCTGTTTCTTCACCTGTGAACAGAAAAATTACAAATGTTTCATTCATTCAACGCAATATTTTATTGTCCATGTTTATTATGCTGTGTATTATTGTATGAGGGGACAAAACAGAATCACCACAGTCCTATCACTGATTACGGTTCGTTGCACAATCAGTCTGGACAATTCAATCTCCTGGTAAATGACATCGTTTAACCGGCCATACAACATTCTGAGTGTAAATACGACGGATTTTCTTTTACGAGTGATTAAGTTGATAGCCAGTTGTGAATTTGACCAAGTTGGTTTAGCAGGCAATGCAAGAAATCTCGTGAACAGTAAGTTTGTTCACGAATCAGTATAAAGTGCTCGTGTCTTGAGAGATATAACCAAAAACACATGAACACTTTAAGTTATACATCATACTGAGCTACGATTCAGTACATTTCGTCTCACTGTTTTGTCCTCCTCAGCGTTCGAACGGCATCGGAAATGAAAATAAACTTACATTCTCGTTTGCTTCCTTGACACTTTCCTCAAGGCTGATATGACCATTCAATTGCGGACGCTTTCCCGACCTCAATAATGAGCCGTACAGCGTCATTACTGTATAAAAATATACGGGATAGGTTGCGTCGGTTAGCGAGTTCCTCAATCACATCTTACAGGCATCATGTATGTCACATGCCACGATTAACGTCTTGGTCAACGTTTATGTGAAACACATAACACAGAGGAGACTGGTTGAACGTTGTCGCAGTTTCGAAACTCACTAGAAATTGCCTAACGCAGTACCAAAATGATTGTTCAATGAAAATTACCTGCCGATCCAACGTGTTCTGAGGCTTGGTGAGGAGGATTGAGAAACACAATTTAATGATCTATGCACTTCAATAGCTGTGACCTGATTGATAACACATGAATATTTCGTAGTCTAATATACATGATAGAAACTGACCGCTGAGCAACTAATTGTGTGAAACCGACATCGTTTAATATCACAGTTTTGGACTATCCGTGTTTATACCGACTACAAGAAAGTCGATCCCTACTACTCAGTAAATCATTGGGTAGAAAACAGCCAATACGAACTGGACACAAACTCACAGCATCCTCCGACAAATTTATGTGACCAGGTAGGAAATCAATCATGATGCAGAAAACATGAAACTTACATTGACTTTCTGAGTGAACAGGATTGCCTGTGAATAGAAGCAGAATAAGAGCAAATGCAATCGGATTAAACAGAAACGCTTAGGTTGAGTTTCTCATAAAAGGAAACAACTTGTACCGCTTAATGCCTGTTTGTAATATCTCGAGTGTTTAAACACGTCTATGGAAAACTGCGAAATATCGAGTCACAACCGACCCGTTTCCAGCTTCATTTCTTTCAAATAGTATCCATTCCCGGACGGTTTGTTTCGTTGCACCAGTCTGTCTAGTAGAATATCATACGAGGAACATGATGGATCGTGCGATTTGAGAAATTCGTCTGTTGCCGATATGGTGTAGGTTACAGATATGTGACCGTCGTTTTCAACGTCGACCATACAGCGTGAGGTATCTCTTTGAGAACGATACCAAGGAACCGTGCTAGTGATCTGGAAACAAAAACCACACGAATTGGTTAGTTCACAACTCTGATGATTGGGGAAGTAATTATTTTGTCGCAAAATATTTGTTTGTTTTCTGTCAACAAAGTGCATTTGTTGCCCAAACAGCTGACAGTTTAATGAAGTGAGCGCAGGTTGATGTAAGATTAGAGATGGAATATGTAAAACAGTGAACATTCACACTCTGTTGAGCATGCGGTTGTAATCAGGTAAATTATGTGCACCAGACACATGGAAGATGTGTGACGAGATTGCAGAAAGTGAACGTTTCATTGTCATAGCAAACTTGTGAATACAGTGATTCGTTGTGTACAGATCTGTACAGGTCATGCAAAATAGACAGAAGGATATTAATCTCTACTAAGCGTCTTAGACATTTGAAACCGATAACTGACTTGTTCACAAACGTCCCTTTGAATTAGTCCATCTAGTTCGGTTTGAGACAAATTCTGGGGAGCTTCAACGGGTTTGAGGTTGTGATACAGTTTGCCCTTGAATATGCTTGCTGTGAGAGGGTTGATATGGAAGAAGTATATTTGGATTACTTACTAGTGGACGTGGAAATGAAATGGCAATTTCGACACCAGTCTATGTGTGAGAGAATATCTGAATAATGGCAGTCAACAGCAAGATAGAAGAGGATGTCAAACGTATGAGAACTACTTACTGATTGTCTTGGAGCTGATTCCACTCTCACCTACAAAACAATAGACTGAAGTACAGAGAGTGTATCAAATACTCTAATCAAGAATTCTGTACTGTTTGCGATTCGAGATAAATGCAGTGATTCATCGTGAAGGCAAACAGTGCATCCCTATTTGGACTGAGAGTTGCGCGTTCGTTCATGTTTACATGTATACAGTAAAATATCTAGAACATGGAACAACATCTGCAACTCACCAGATGCGTCGTTGACCAACATCAGGATAACGACCATAAAGGGAATGGCAATCATTTTCTGTTAGGTTTGAACTATGGAACATAACAGTGGAAATCACGGTTTAAATATTTGTCAAGCTGTGTGGTGAGCCAATAGGATGCGCACAGTGCAGCACAATTGGCGGCTACGCTTTACACATGATTTGGGCTTGACTGCAATATTGCAAACAAGCTGCGAAGTGTGTTGGCATTGATGAGACACAACAAGGCATAATCCATTGGTAAACGTATGAAAGCGGCTCAAATGAGCGCAGTTGTCTCTGCCAATCACAGACGGTGCAACATATGAAGGCTGACTACAGAAAACACACAACTAAAAACGATCAGACTGAAACACTGGAAAATTTTACTGGTTCCAGTAACACAAGTGAAGTTGTGAAAGAACTGGTTGATTTTGACAGACCCAAGTAGATTTAATATAGGAAGTTCGGGAATTTAGATATTCCCAAATTGAATACCACCCACACTTGATTTCAGTCTTCGTATTCACATAAGTCCTTCGGCCGGGCCACCTCGAAGGGAAGAACTGGATTCGAGTTTCGTCCTCTGGAATGCTCATCATAGTGTATATTCTCAATCAGAGTGGAGTTTACACTGCGGCTCTCATGCTTGTGGGACCAGAGTGTTTACCACAACACGAGTAACCACACGATAGGCAGAACCAAATAATCAAACTCATGCAGGCTGAACACTGTTCACACAAAATTACTACGGACGGATTGGCAAAACTTTACGCCAAATGCAGCACGTAGGCCAGTTGATACGTTGTTGTGAGATAACTCCAAAATGAGTTTAACTACCACCCATATCACTAGCTCACAGACTTCACCAAATTTGGAAACAAATCCAAAAATTGTCATTCGCCGTTGGATACGCATGAGCTGCATTGTTGGACCAACGGGATTCAGACAGACCACTCATCCATGAACTGGGGAACGAAGTATCTCTCCGCATGGATATTATTTAGAATTATGAGATTGAGTTTGAAGATCCTCATAGATGTCCTTACATTATAACCCTCCGATCTACGACAGTTCTATGGATAAGTTTCGTCTCAGACAAACTGACAATAAACACACTAGATTGGTCCATCAGTCTGACAGATGGTCAATCAGAGGATGTTGCTGTAAAATGTCTGTGTTGTAAACCCTCGAAAGAATACGCTGGTTCGTCCTCGATATAGTAGTGCGCTCGACAAATGTCGGATTCTCCTCCGGGTAATAATTAACGGGGAAAATCTCGGTCCCGATAATACCGCCACTGTCCCGTGATTTGTTCTCAAGACAAGACAATGGACGCGCACACAAAACAGCTATGTTCCACCCGCAAACCATGAGTGACAAGTCCAAAAATACAAAGTATTTATATGATGCGTAATGACCCAAAAACATCCCCGAATCAGAAAACAGAATAACAGTTACCGAAAACATAGTTAGGGTTACCAATCCATCAATGAGCATAGCGGAATAAGGATCGAACAGGTAAACACTAACCATGTTTACCTCTCTACCATTCCGGACAGTTCCGCCAATTCTGATTGGATTAATCGTTCTTCTGTAGGACGGAGGCGGTTGTGGTTGAAAAGAATGGACTCCCTAACAGTCTGCATGAAGTCATCATACGGCGAATTATCACCAACATCGAATACGACAAAGCAGCACATTTCGGAGTATGTGAACACATTTTTGGTGCGTGATTACGGCAGAAGACAGGATTAATACCATCCCACCTTAAATTACTGCGAACCTCATACACACCCTCATGTTCAATTCCGATTCCCGAAGAGAAGGGTTGTTGGAATTTCGAACGTATTCTCTGGAACAGATGAGGAGGTGTTCACTCACGTGCCGCACTAGTTCATATGCTAAACCAGATTGGATGGAAGCTTATATAGCATTTCTTTTCGACTCAACTATCGGTCACTTTAGATTGTTACGCTGTACGCCTCATATAACCATGATTCAATGCACGTGCAGTCCCCAACGTTTGTGTCTGATATGGTCGATCTAGAACAGTACCTGCCTGCTAGTGCAGATCACTTCAGGGACAGCTGGGCACAAAATGTTCGATTTTCTAATATACCTGTAAACCAGTTGCGCTCTAGTATTATCGCGCACACAACAAAACAACTGACAACCCAATTGTCGTTTAGACGTGGTTCAGTAGATGAGATCGACTAGGGAGAAACACTGCACCTGACAACTCAAGTTTGTGTGTGCAATCTCGTTCACACCATGCAACACTTCTATGAAGTCGCAGTTCTGTTGAACACAAACGACAGTTGTTTCCAAATGTCGTTTACTGGTTCTTGTGTATGAGACGTGTCACTCCAAGTACGATGGACCGCAAATCGTTTGATCAGTTCAAACTTGTCTGTTCCATTGAAATAACGCGATATTTTTTTAAATTTACACTCAAACGGTGTAGTTCTGTCAACCAATGATTGTTAGCAATTAAACTGAGGTTGGCTGTTTGAATTAACATCTATTCTCTAGGACTGTCATCACAGAACTAGTACCACGTGCTCCGTGCTAGTCCCTGAAAACGCGGTTATCCGAGTACACATGTTAAGCTCAATTTTACATCGAAATCCGACAAGTAACATGCATTCCTCTCGTTTACTGAACACATTCACATAATCGTCAGAGTACAACTGATTAATCAAACCATCGAATTATCATTGCACTTGCTGTGATCTGTCCGCTTTCATCTCACTTACTGAATAGCTGTTAGTGTATTTGTCATATGGGCTCCACCGGCATAGTACGGGACATGTTGTCGAAGCCGTTTAGGGGAGTTTTTCTAATTGGGTAGTGGCTAGACAAATATAAACTGAATCTGTGTGCGTGCGTGCGAAATGAGATAATTGTAGTCGCTCACTCAATTTACACCTACTCATTTCCGAAGCGACAACGAAACGCTGTTCGTTTTCTTACACTTGTGTCAAATGTATTTCAGTGATGTATCACACCCACAAGAACATACCATCATAAGGGTGTGTGGATAAGTGAACGAAGTGCGTTAGATATTATACGTGTATATAACACTAAGTTTTGATCGCCTTAGTTCTGTTTCTGTTGTCAGACATAGTGAATATCAGTACATATTTAGACTATGTGTTTCGTGTTCAAACCTATACATTTTTGGACACAGTTGAGTATTCCAGAGGAGAACATTGAAACCTATATTTGGTCATTCAAAATTTCATCAAACTAAGTAAGTCGGTTGCATGGCAATATTTGATTTGACTGAAGATGAATCGTGAGTGATGTGGATACTGTAGATAAATTAATTTATGGTCCAGATGGAACTATGGCATATTGTCCAGAACTAGTCTTACTATGTCTATTGTCACATGTTGATCTGGGCAAGGTCATCTTGTACGCAATCAACAAACAACTTACATGATGACACAATCCGTTGGATAAGCTTTCGGGATTTTGTCAACTGGTCCCAAAGTTCCTATATGTACTGTGAATGATTTCACTGGTTGATGCAACGGAAATATGAGAACGTTTTTACAGGTGATCAGTTTGATCGATAGGACACACAATGAGGTTGAGTGTCTGTGACATATTTTCATATGTGGCTAATACTGGATGCCCCAGTGATGCTATAAACAGGATTGTCAACTTTGTGTTTTAGTGTGGAAGTTAATTTCGCTTTCTTCCTTCATTACTATATATTTTTAATAATATTGCGAGAAAGGTGTATTAAGTTTGACAACTGTAGCACATGACCGTTTGGGTATATAAGGAACTTTAAGTTGAACATCACAATTGATCCCGGCTTTGGCATTCATACAGACTTTCCAGTCGGCCCGTTTCGAAAAGAAACAGTAGACTCATTACTCACAAGCGAAAGTGGTTGAGCATTCATATATGGTAATTCGGTCGTGTTTAATGTGAGATCAGTGGTACACTGGTGGACATGGTTGTCTCGTGAACAACGTGGCCAGAGTTCTAGTCCCGGCAGTGGCGAGATTATGCACTACTGACGAGCTTTATTGTAAGAAAAACTTGAGTCTAGTGAATCTGCGGTTTGAAAAGAGCAGACGGGAAAGTCTATGGGGATGCGACAGTTGCGATCAAATGTGGTTGTTCAACCTGGAATTCCCCTCTAGCCGATAAAACCGTGCATCTGCGAATCAAACAGCAATTGGAGTATGCAAACAACCACATTTCACATAATCTGCAAAACATACTTCCAGATGTCTTCCGATGGACTCATCGAGAATATCTATTCGTTAACTATGCATAATGCGCTTCAGTCTATTGGTGTATGAATAGAATTGTTCTTGTACAGAATCCAATCATTGCACAAGAACAGAATGGTGCGAGAGAGATATGGGTGTTTGATTTCTTCATAACCTTGTCTTATTGGTTTGCTTGATGTAGAGAAGCACATGGGTTGACCTAGCTGAGTTTTATGTATAATGTTACTATTTCAAGCAAATTTACACAGTTTATGAACCATTTGCAGTGACAAAATATCACTTGAGTTCTGTGATGAATTTGCAAGATTTGTTGACAGTGTATGAAGGGGATTTTCAAATGTCGTTTACTGGTTCATGTGTGTGTGTATCGTGTATTTTTACATATGGCCTGATGGTGACTGGTTTCTACAACTCCGATCTATCTGTGTAGTTACAATAGCGTGGTATTTCAGTGCACACTCACACGATACTACCGATCTATAATCAAGTTCATTCATTCGAAATGTTTCATGGAATAGAGTAATACTTCACTATCCACGCAATTTAAACTGTTGATCATTTACGAGAAACAAAATCGATTTTTCTCGTTGTTCCTGATAGTCGAATCAATCTGTGGTTTTGGGTATATCTGTGTGTATGCAAGTGTATGTAATAATACCAGTATTGACCGGTTAGACACAGAGGTTTCACTCACACCTCTCCTGATCCTATTCTTGTGGGTTATACTGGATACGTGGTGTGTGAGTGAAGCCACAAGTGGTGCAGCGCAAGCCACTTGTGGTGGTGGTTAGGCGCATAATATGTGGGAGCGGAAATGTCAACTGTGCGACGAACATCTGTCTCTTGTAAAAGGTGATCGTTTCAGTCTCATCTGGTGTTCACTGTTAGATGGGGCTACTACATACACCAACCCAAATTGTTGCGATCAGTCCATCGATTGCTTGCTGGTGACCATCAGTCAGTTTGAAAATATATCTAGATTCAATTCCTGTCGGTGATGAATGTGCGGCATTGGGTTGAGAGCTGTTGGATAGGGAAAACTGTTCTGTTACACTCAAAGCTGAAACCCTAGCAGTCCACAGACCATATATATCTTGAACAACAGCAATCGTCTTACTTAGACTGGAATGTCTAAATTTCAGTAAAATTGCGGAGCGCCAGAATAATGGGTTTCATGTTGAGCAAATTTTGTAATGGGTTTACAGCTGAAGGAGACCTGAAAGTTGAATTGCATGACAACCTGTGTGTACTGACGTAATGAGTGTATAAAATCAAAACGGTTCCGTCAACTTAAACACAAAAACAACATCTAACTAGGACACAATCCAAACAGTTTTGAATGCTGCCCGCAAATGGATATACTGAATACAAGCCTAGAATTTAATCATTCAGTATCACTCAGGCTCGATCGCCTACTAATAAACGAAACCTTCACAGAGTCGCACAGTTGATGAGTTTTGTGAACCTAGTTAGATGATGAACGATCATACAATCGAAACATCGCAACGTGTGTTCCATAGGAGATGTATGCTGTAAGATCCAGTTCGTCGTCCTCATCAATCGGCGGATGTCCCGACGCACGTCACAACCATCTTAGCAAATGGTCGTTGATTTAGTTTCCAATCGTTTTTCCCTCCACAAATACGGGAAATTTGACGAATGCAGTGACTGGCAGAAAAAGGACGGATTCAATTTCGGACCGCCTGTAGCTTTC
Source organism: Paragonimus heterotremus (assembly GCA_013368495.1). Classification (NCBI taxonomy): domain Eukaryota; kingdom Metazoa; phylum Platyhelminthes; class Trematoda; order Plagiorchiida; family Troglotrematidae; genus Paragonimus; species Paragonimus heterotremus. The sequence goes on from LUCH01006680.1 coordinate 30,994, forward strand.
TGACTTGTGAGACAAAGGTTATTCTAACGCAGTATTTCCAGATAACACAGATCATCCTATTAAAACTGCTTATTAAGATATCATCCATGTAGGACTGCTTCAGAAGGACTACATAATGTTGCACTACGACAGTCAGTGCACACGCTAGATTGACTTCAATCTCTCTGTTGAATGTCGCCCCGTGGTTTCAATCAACAGAGACTCTGCTGAAAATGAGATCAGTGTGAACGGCTACTTTTCTTAACACCGTATAAAGAAATCCACAAGAAATCACCTAGACAGTGGAAGCATGCAGTTGAATGGATTCATTCGCACGGTGTTCAATCAATCCGTCCAAGATGGATGAACTATTGTTTTGTCTAAACAGAACGGAAATTGTGGAACTCCGCTGTAAACAGTCGTTTGCACGAATTACATCTGCCACTGTCTCTACAACGAATGCACAACAAACATAGTGACTACACATATTTGACGTGATAAACAACGGACTGTCCCACTAACTCGACCGATTTAAAACACATTCATGTTCAGTGGTGTTATTGTACCAGAGAAGTAAGACGTTCTGACTTTGATTGCCCTTCATACTGGTAAGCTGGGGTTTTGCTATGTGGAGACACCAGGAGACAGCGTTCTTCGAGCATAAGAGTTCCAGCCATAGTCTTGTGAAAGGAAACAAGACGAACACGCGTTAGCCGTAGGCCATGTAAGTCTTATGGTTGGTTGGCGGCAACCGAGATGAATTAACTTGTCACATTGATCGAATGCAATGTACGCCTGTTTTTTGAACCATCACCCAAAGTGGATTGCGCTGCACCACTTGCAGTTCCACTCATACACCACGTATCTTGTAGAAACCCAAAGGAATAAGACCAGTAGGTTTGTGAGTGAGGCTTTTGTGTACAGCCGACCAATGCTGGTTGGCCAAATGATTGGCTAGCACGAAAAGGTAATCCTTATCTCTCGGAAAATAAACAGTGAGAGACTGCAATTACAAGATCTAAACTGGCAAGAAAGATATGTAAAA
>LUCH01006681.1:4086-30775 GCA_013368495.1 Paragonimus heterotremus
CAAGTTTGGACTGGATATCAACATAGGTAAGACATTTTCTTTCTTTCAGCCTTCTCCGGGCGGAGGTGCTGTCTGTGCACCTTCACCCCAAATCCGTGTTAATGGAGATATTGTCAGCAGCTGCACAGACTTCTGCTACTTGAGTAGCAATCTGTCCACCGATCTGTCCGTGAACCGCAAGTTGAGAGCTCGTGTGGCAAAGGCTAGTACTGCTTTCGGACGTCTTGAAAGACGTGTTTGGAAGGAACACAGCCTGAAGCCGAGCGTAAAGCTCTTCGTCTACCGCTCAATGATGCTGTCTATACTGCTGCACGGCAGTGAAACGTGGACATTGTATCAACGGAACGTGCGCCATCTGAGCCACTTTCATTTGCGATGTGTAAAGCGGATCTCGGGTATTCCGTGGTCGGACATGATTCCGAACATTGAGGTACTGCGGCGAGCGAACGTGAACGGGATGGAATTCTTGCTGATGTTGAATCAGCTTCGTTGGCTGGACCACGTCCGTTGGATGGACGATGACCGTATCCCGAAGCAGCCGTTGTATGGTCAACTGAAATCAGGTAGGCGAAATCCTGATAGTCAAAATCGGAGATGCCAGGATGCTGTGCAGGAAAGTCCCCCACGTTGTAAAATTGATTTTAGATGTTGGGAAGACTTAGCGTTGAACTGGACTGCCTGGAGGAATACGATTTAGACGGGCGTCCGCGAGTTTAACGAGCAGTTATTGCGCAGCTGAGAACGAAAGCGCGTAGTAAGGAAGGGAACCATCGGTGCCATAGGTCATCGTGACACGACTATATGGCGTTGCGATGTGTGCGGCCGCGAATGCGCTGGCCGTTTGGGATTAGTTGGTCACCAGCGCACTCATAGTGTACCGTCGGCGAAGAGACAACGAGTACGTGAGACTCAGGTAGGTCATACCATCGTATCTATTCTATATTTTTAAATTATTTTATCGACAACGTCTATGGTCGTTTGGCAACTAATCCCTTCCTCTTTTCAAACACTTGGGTGCCTGTTGTCTACTACTCATTGCTATCTTGAACTTTGTTGGTGTACTGAGTGGTGAATCGTTTGCGTGGTCTTTTCGTAGCCCAACTTTGATTCTTATTTTCTAAAGTTGTCCTCTCTGGAATGCACTAACATGCGCTCGTATACTGAAATGCTTCTTGTATTATATTTTACTTATCTTTCTTGTCGGTCTAGATCTTGTCATTGCAATCTCTGTTTATTGTCCGGGAGATAAGGGCTTCCTTTTCGTGTTAGTCATTCATTTGGCTAGCCAGCATTGGCCGGCTGGACATACAGCCCTCAGTCACACACCTACTGGTCTTATTCCCTCGGGTTTACACCGGATACGTGGTGTGTGAGTGGAATCGCAAGTTGCGCAGCGCAAACTACTTGGGGCGATGGTTTTGTAGCGCAGGCGTCCTTTGGCTTCAGTCATTGTGACAAGCTAATCGGTTTCGGATACCGCCAACCGTAGTGATTGACGACCTCAAGCAGCAACTTTAGTCCCATGCCATCCGGCCATATAATTTAACACATTTTCTAGGATTGGCACGCTTTATTCCGAACAGTTGATACTATCCACATGTTCGGTGTAGATTAACTTACTGAGCGATATACTTCCGTTGTCCTTTGTGGAAAATCGTGCCAGTGCTTTGGTCAACTATGGTTGGAAGAACAAGGTACAGTTTAAAAATAAAAGGAAAAACAGCGGTAGGGCGGAACTTTCACAATCCCTGTGTCTATACTCACACAACCGAACTCAGACAATGTGCACCTCCCAAGCATAGAGCAGAGATGTCTACAAGGTATGTTGTTGTGTTTCACTGTTGTTACTGATTTACAGAAAACCCGTTCACACAGCATCAAACTCCATTCCACTAAGCCCAGCTGTCAACTACCTTGGCCCATACGATCGCACATTCTGTGAGTGAGAGGGCGTTAGCCCGAGAGACGAATTTCGTGGATTGCATTTAGCTCACTAATAACTGGCTTCATATATTTAACCCTAATCTTCGTGTGCTCATATACTGTGTCTCAAACCAGTTAACTATGTCCTCCTCGTGGTTTGTCTATTGGATGTACTAAGATTCGTTCGTAACTGGCTTACTATGTGTAACCCGTTTGAACTTGTTTTGACTCATAATTAGAAACATTCAGACACAATTGTGAAACATGTTCAATTTACAGCAACCCGTGCACCAGACTCTTTGTTTTGTTGTATTCGAACTATATGGCTTTGATTGTCTCTCATTTTCTTCCGACTACCTAACGACATGGATTTTGCACGTTCACTCCAGTCAGAAAATTTGACTAGTTTGTATTTGTTATACCTTAATGTGGAACGAAGAGCGGTTTGCAGAGAGTAAGATGATATTCTGAACGAAATATGTTCTTCATCGGCAGCACACTGTGTTCCAACAAAGGTATCTGGAACTGACCTGGGCATACAGATTCATCTAATTCAGCAAACTACCGGTCATCATCTTAATTGTGAAGCTAAATTTCTTTAACTCGAAGTGAAACTGGTCATAAACTGAAGCCCAGAATGATCATTGTTAGATTTGCAAGCCGTCAAATACTCCGACTGGTTCTGATTTTTCTAGTGTCTTGGTCATATCTCGTTAACTATTATGTGATGAAATTTGTGATGAGGATGGTCTACTGTCATTCTTACTCGTGTGTAAATGCTTACCCTTAATCGAAGAGTAATGTGTATGTTTTGTTTTTATCATCTACAGGTTGTTGAGTTTTCCTTTGAGATAACTTCTGCTCGTGAGACACCGATGCCCAAAGGTGGCGCAATCGCAATTACCGGGTGAATAGGTCGATAATCGGACAGTCAGGTAATTAGTTTTACAGAACTGTTGTTGTGAGACAAGAAGGCGGATTGCGTTTAGATTATTTATTCGGATAACCAACATATTGGATCTGCGCTTCACTATGACAGCAAATACACTCGTTTAGGTATAACGTCGATCCCAGGACGTCCTGAATGTTACGGTTGTCAATGTTCAGTTCCTGTATGTATAGAAGACCATTTCATGCCTAACTACAGTCCAGTGTTACCTAAATACATTCTCACGTCTCACTACTGAGCAACGGCGTGGGTAGTACGGTACGATCGCTCGTCCACATTACACTACTAGTGCTTTGAAGTTTCGTAGTGTAATGGAAAGTTTGACATATCCGTGTTGTGTCGGACAGGTACAGATGTACAATGGGGTTACAGGCAGTAAAATGCCACTAACTAATCCAGAAAGCTAATAGTCAACCAGTTAATATAGAATAATCTGCGACTCAGAATTTCCGTCTGATTCTTCGAAATATGTTGTCAACATATCATCTATTGAACTTGTTAGATTTCAACTAGTAGCCCTTTCGTTTGGACTTAAGTACTATAGAAGATCAATGCGATTGCAACCCAGCCACAGTTTGAAACTCTCTTTGATCAGTTCCCAGGTTTACAACCCACTTCGTTAGAGGCCGGGCAGTGGTTGAAAGTGAAACTGGTCGATTTGGAATACCAACTCAGAGTTACCCAAATTAAATAAAGTAAGTTATTATCTGCTGAACACATCCAACAACTTACTGAATTGAAGTCTAACAAAAATCTGATGCTATTATATCCTGACGAAGGTTCCTGAGTTGTCCTCATTGACCGCGATGACTATATAAGACAGATGGAACCGATTCTCAAAGATCCCAGAAAATTCCCAGAAGAATACAAAATCAATGATCCAACAGTACTGGAGAAACGAATAACGGCCGCTCTAAAAGTGCTCCTTAAAGCTCACCTCATTAATGAGACAACTTTTAAACTTCCTAAGCCGATTGGTTCTCAAACGCTTCAGATTTATGGTTTATCAAAAACTCCCAAGCCAGATATTCCACTCGGGCCAATATTGTCGATTTGCAACTCACCTCAACACAAACTCGCGAAGTGGTTTTTAAGAATGCTAGAACCAACTAGACGGTCTCTAGCGGATTATACCTTGAAGGATAACTTCGAACTGGCTGACATGTTATCCACCGTTAACATTGGCGGAAAACTGATGGCTTCGCTGGATATTGAATCACTGTTCACTAATGTGCCCATAAATGGAACTGTGCGGTTTCAATGTGATTACATAAGCTCTAACGGAATATCACATCCCATCCCACTGTCTGGATTGGAACATCTACTATACCTGTGTACAACAGATGTCCAGTTCCAATTTCAGGAGAGAAGTTTCATACAGATCGATGGAGTGGCTGTGGGAAGTCCTCTAGGTCCAATCCTTGTGGACATTTTCGTTGTCCACATTGAGAGCAAAATGGATTAACATATCGCAGCGATATACCGAAGATGTGTGGACGACATTATTGTGATCACTGACAGTACACAACAGATCGATACGTTAATGAAAGAACTGAATTGTAATCACACAAATCTACGATTTATGATGGAGTTAGAAGGGGATAACTTCCTGTCATTTTTTGATGTACTAATCCAACGCTGAGCTGAATGCATCGTAAGAAGGTCAGTCTACCGAAAGTCTACGTGGGCAGAGCAGTACTTGCGCTATGATAGCTTTATCCCAGTTCAGCACAAACGGGAATTAGTAAGGAACTTATTTGATCGAGCTTGGAAAATCTGTACAACTGATACAACCGGCGAAGAGTACCGTCGTCTTGAAGACATATTAAAAGCAAACGGCTCTCCACAGTGGTTTATAAGAAGATTCAGCAAACCACAAATCAACAGCCAACCCCTCCATTTAGCTGAACCGAAATCTACGTTTAGTTGACTTCCTTTTAAGAGCGACGATGTCTATTCACTCTTGAAAAGCCGGTTAGTTTCCGCTGCTTAAGTAATGCTCAGCTTTGACACTACCAAAACACAAATGTCCACTATCAAGGACCGCCCACCTCTCCCCTCATGTCGCACTGCGTGTACCAATATTCGTGTGGATGCAGTTCCACCTACATTGGAGTGACAGAGAGGCAGCTGCAAGTCAGGATGGTAGAGCTTTTGCCTAGGTGGGTGTGCAATCGTGACAGCCAACCCGATGGAATCTGTGCGAGTGAGGCCAGAGGTTATTCCCACAAGACACCGGCTTCGTCCATTGCGCGTCATGTGCTTGAGACGAATCACGAGACTGGTAATCCGTCGGCATTCTCAGTCATTTTCACGCACCGGCATAAAAGATTACTTCATTTTGCTGAGGCAACTGCTAATAAATGATTGAAGCCACCAGTGTGTGTGTGTGTGTGTGTGTGTGTGTGTGTGTGCGTGCAGAAGAAACTGTTTGTTAAATTAGCACTACCTTGGTAGTGTGAGTGAATTTATTCTTCCTTTTTTCATACCTGGACAGAACAGTCTCCGTAAGTCACGATTTTATGCATATTCCGTAATTTTCATTTGTGCAGTATATACTTGATAAGATGCAGCGAAATCAGTTCGAACAAAGATCGTGCAATATACCACTACTAGCTTGTCTTTTCAAGTTCATTTCAGGGAAAGCTTGTTTCAGTTATAGAATAATCTGATTAATATGACGCCCGCTGTGAGTGTTCTCACTCTTTAAAGGAATGAAGTAGAACAAAAAACCTCACATTTCCGAAACAGTTGGAAGAAAGGGGGTGCTTGAGCCCAGCGATAAGCTATACTTAAATCGAATGAACAAGCAAATATTCAGAGCACTTACCAGAAGGGGACTGTCGAAATCCAAATCATTTTCCAGAATAGAAATTTTGCTGGTGTCAAACAACCGATTCTACCAAGGTTGCAAGCAACATTAAACTACCGAACTTCCGAAATAAATGCTGTCTCTAAAATCATCCATTGTATGTGAAGAACTGCTCATTTGAATGTCATATTGTCGAGTTTGGATCGCTTTTTTCGCTCCAAGCGGACGGCTATACAAAGCTGCAAACATGAGCTGAGAAGAATAGAGATTATAGACGGGATCCGTAAGAGAATGTCATTTTGTCGAGTCACTACAACATGGTGCATTCAATTAAGACAAGAAAATACAATGGTTACAAATACACTGGGGGTAATGGGTGGAGATTCACACACACACACACACACACACACACACACTACATGAACACACATAGGCCGAACAATGCCATCTGTCACGTTTGATCATTCTGTCGTCCAAGCTTAGCTAGAGGCAGTGAAAATAAATTATTCGAGCCAACCCATACTTCGACTCTTGGCGTTGGTACCACTAAATATGGTGCAGATTGGCGGTTTCTCTACATTTCTTCTGAAAGAAATAGGCAGCATGTGGGAATTGGCTCGTGGAATTCTTCGGTGTGTCTGGACTCCAATGTGCTCGCAGTATAATCTTGTACTAAAAGTGATCATACTTACCTCGAATGGGGATGCACTCGTCGAATGTTAGTAATATTACCTCAATATAAGCTAACGTGAAACGCAGTGACGAACTTCGTGGCGAATTTCGATTGTCGCTACAACAATTATTACTGTTTTGCTTGGCATTATTGGAGATCTTGAATTATGTTGGCTTGGAAAGTGAATGTTTAATGTCGTGTGCTTTCTGAACTAGTTGAACAGAAAACCTCAGAGGTGGTCGCACTTTGAAGTGAACCATTAACCAGCTTTGAGACTGTCGTTTCTATAGTGACTCCGGCTATTAGCAATATTTTCGTGTGTGCAAGTTTATCACGTTTATTGTGTTTATCATTACTTATTGGAAGCTCCAATAAGAACTCATTGCCGTTTCATTCGGGTGTATTCTGTGTTGTAGTTCATGATTTTATTGTCGTAATACTTCAATAAAAACGTAGCTGTTAGGCAAGCTCTTTCATTTCGTTTCAGGTTATTTGCACTGACGTTGAGGCGCCCTTTCAACGAAATACTAAATGTGTAACGTTTCACTATGGTAACATGACAACAACAATGACTGTTTCAATGCAACAAACATACGTTAAATCCACGTACTTTTTAATATATAATAGAATCCATTTATTAAAAAAACTACTACTTTCACCTCCACAAGAAGTAATCTGAAGTCTATCTTAATGATGATGTAGGGTACAAGAATAACAGTTGAAATGAAAGTAACCCTTCTGAAATTGCTCAAAATATATGATCCTCTCAATTTACTATGTATGTTGATGAATTGACGCATCCGTTACTTTCAGCAGGCTGCTGGAGCCAAAAATCAGTTAACTGCTTGGAGTGACATACTGTGCACAAATGAAACACACCGAGTAAATCACTTATTTGCACACACCCGTTTTCTTGGACTCCATTCAGATGATCAGTTTTTGACTGGGCAGGTTATTCAGTCAAAGAAATTCTCCCACTTTTTTTATACACAGAGACAGTGGCGAAAGTAATCCACACATCATGTGTATCACGCATCCATATCACGCACTAGGTTTCCGAGTGGTCCAGAACACACCTATTTAGACAATTCATATGGCACTAAGATGTGCCAACAAACAACATGTACGTGTCGACTGTAAAGAACTATATTACAATGAAGGTATGCAACAATTTGAATGCCTAATCAAATATTTTACTGATTCATCATCACCATAGACATTAATCAATCAGTGGTTCACACTGATGCCTAACTGCCAAGAGTCCAGCCTGTTGCTCAGTGACACAATTCTTTTTCAGTTTTAAAACATCTGTGTCTGACGTCTTCGATGTACAATTTTTTGGAACACGGTGCTGCTGAGGTCTTAACAAACGAAGCAGGCGCCATGGTTATAGAGTTTATAGTGAGTCGTATTTCTTTGGAAGAATACTGAACTGATTACGTCATCCGTATCGGCAGTATGTTGTAAGCAGTTTCATCTTTGAAGATTATCCATGAATAACTTTGAATATGTGACCTGTTATTTTGCTACAACCGTTGGTCGAATACCCACTGATTTCATTAGGATTATTAAATTCCTGAGTTTGCTATAACGTTATTTTGCATTCATAGAACAAACTAGCATGTTAGTACCATACAGCGCCTGAATACGTGTAGCTATTGTGTCTGGCAATGTGAGTGTGGAGACACTACAGTAGACATATTATGTCTCATGCTTATACGGACACAATATTTCTCCACACATTTCCCATTAAAGCACAACTTCTTCATCCATACATATAATTACGAACTACATATAGTCAGAGGTCTGTATCACTTATCACCAACTGAAATTTTCAGTGTATTAAATCAAAGCCGCCCTGCTATTTTGGTTTACACATAGTCTGATGTGAATTGAATAATGACGCTCCAGAATAGATCGTAACCCCCATTTTTTTTCTAGTCGAGTTTCATCCAAACCGCTTGGGCAAATTGTCATCCAACCACGTATAGCTTGTCGTCTGTTTAACGGTTGTAAGTGGTTATGAGTTGTAGGGACCAGATTTGGCATTGTAATATGGATATAGAGGAGTAGTTATTTCGATATTTAGTAAGAAACAGTTCAATTGTCGTGATATAGTAAAATAGGGAAACGTTCCAACATAATGTTATATCAACTCAACCCTGCTGGTAATGTATATGACATAAAGAAACAGAAGAGTCAAAGGAGAGTTTGGTTACCCCGATCTCAAAGATGAATAGTAAGACAATTTTCAACTACGGCGTTGAGTGTGAATTACGTAAAAAATGACGGGTTTCATTTGTTTGAGCATCCCCCCCACTGACTCATGGAAACACTACAGTTCCGATGAAGGACAACCTTTTGGAGACTGTATGACACATTGGGTAATACAAAGTCAAACGATTGCTATGGGGCCAATAGGTGTTTGTGGGGTTAAATACAAATAAAAGACAATACTCGTCAGTAACAAGGGTTCAATGTTTGATGAATTTGGTGAATGGTTGCAGCACTAATACAATCTGAGAAATGACTCAATATTGTTTAGTCGCTTGTCTGATATGGCTAACAACGCGTCTATCTCTTGTTCTATGAACCAGTCGTATATCATGCTTGTCGAAGCTGACCACTCCGGAGGATTGATTGAGTGTGTCAAGTGACACAGTTGCATAAAGTATGGCAGGCTCCGTATCTATCCCATATACTAAATAACCATCTGTTACCGAAATTGCAAGCACTACCAAGAACCAGCGGCTCTAGGCAGATAAACCTTCGCATATAATTAAGATCCCTCTAACTGTCTCTAAACATACGTCCTTCTCAAGGTTGGCAAGGCGAGTATGATATTACATATGAACCCAGGAAAGATCATTTCAGATGTCTTGTACGGTCTATTACCATGGTGTTGGCAAATTCCGCAGATGTTTTCCTGCATATAAGATTAAGGATAGAAGACTAGTTCACCCTATTATTTTCCGAAATGAACGTTTCCAGAGGTTGTTAGTAAACAAAACTACTAATATAAGTCTGGGGTTTCTTTAATTTGCCACTTCCGGTACTGTATTTCTCATCGCTTGTTCTCGTGATTTCTTCCTCTATCAATATTATCACTGTTTCTCAGTGTATTTCAGTAGATGCGGAAAATGTACGTATTGTCATCATGTCGAACTTGAAAGAGGGGAAAGGTTACTCGGTCATCCTTTGGCCACTGATTCTCCCAATGAACGTATGTGGTTGTGTGCTGACGTGTGTTCTAATCACTTTTGGCCCGAACATATCGCATGTGACTGACTTGGGTTCATTTCCAGCTGTTCTACGAGGCTCAGTTCTGTTATACAGGCCAAATATTGTTTGTGATAAACCTTCATGCAAATGTGATAAACACAGCCTGTATTAATTTCAAGTCAATTTTCAAAACGCCTCAAAAATGACATGAACGTGGCACAAAGTTAACAGCTGCCCATTCATTCACGTAATTAATGATAGGGTTAATCTCGTCTCATACGTTGATGCTGATCACCAGTTTACAATAGACTCGCCTTCAAGGGAAATGTAGTGTAGATCAGAAGCCTTATGACAGATTTTCTGAATAGAAATGTCCTTGTTGTATTGTGAAGGCTGAGGTGAATCATTGGCATATATGTATTCAAAAAGATAATTCAAACAAAAAACATGTAGCTAGTACATTCAAGTGAATAGTGAATGCATACTTTCAAATATGTTTTGAAATATACAATAACATAAACGTGAAGTTCAGTTGTGACGATATAGACAAAACAGAGTTATCAGCAACTGTATCGATTTCTATCACGCGCTATCCCTGCTAGTAAGTTTCGCTGCATTTTCAAACGGCTCCACCTGTGATTTAGCTAATCAGGGCATCTTTCTGACTATAGTCTGATATCGTCACAGGTTGCAAGCTAAAAATACCAGACGAGCACGTTATGTAGTAAATTGCACTTTTCATGCTAGGACACAGCACACTACCTATGCCGATGTGTTTTATGATCTTTATTCCCTGGAATTAGATAACCGGCCTCCATGACGTGACATCACATCAAACGCAGTTTGTGAACAGTTGGATGGGACGAGCTGGATAGCATTCTTTCGACAGAAGACTGTGGAAGCAAATCATATATACTTTGAGTGTTCCAGGTAGGTAAAGCAAGCTACTGGACTGTTCCTTTTAAAACTCTCTGAACCACTGTAAACAGATAAACATAATGTCCAGTTGTGAACGAAAAGATAGGAGATTGGTAGCAGACGACAAAACGGTCACTGTTACAGACATGTTCAACACTTATCATGGTTATATAAAAACAGATCGTCACATTACTACTGTTCCAAGGCCAATCCAAACAAAAATCTGACGGATTCATGCAACCGGAATCCACAGTATGCACCCTTGTTGTGTTCCAGGTGGAGAGTCAGACTGCAGTGTCTTTCGTAGGGTATACGACGATGCGCTTGGCCTCTTGAGTGGTGCGACAGAGTAGCGCGAACCACTGGGTATCGGTTAGAATTCCTTACAAAAGAGGGCCGTACCGGAGTGTAATGATGTAAAGGCAATTGGTTAAGGCAGCAACTGACCCTGTCTGCTTTGCGAGACAACGATGAATCTATCCGCGTGTGGAGTGCCCATTGAACAAAAAGGATTCAGTTGGTGCAATTAGAACATTACCATCGACGTCAGCTTTATATTCTGATGGACTTTTCAACAAACTCCTTCCGCAACTAAACATAAACTTCAAGTTTCGTTCTTGTTGGAACGTCGGTATAAGACATTTCTGCCGTGATCTTGATTTAAATTCCGGTTCACGTTCTCAAGAAGCAGCTAGGTGAAAAGCTGGATCACTTATCTTAAATTGGGCATTGACCTACCATTCAGGTTAAACTCTCAGTTACAATCGAGGCAGTCGGGTAATCTGAAAAATACCTTGAACTGAATGCGGCTGCATGTTTAAATTCGGTAATTCGGAATTGCCTAATGTATGACCGAATGCGCAATGGTCAGTGCGGTTTTCTCAACAGAAAGTCATGTTTAAAGCTTATAGCAGATCAAAAGTGTATGTATTGAAGCACAGAACACTGTCACAATCTTGAATGTAATATCTCATGGAAGTATAACGACAAGACTGATTACCTTTCTCAACTCCACGGGACAGTTGCCAATGAGCAGTACTTCTTAGAGACTATCCTTTTCTGAGTTAACTATGCATTAAAACACTAACGCTTGATTGGTTGGCCCGAACTTATCGATTAGAGTGTAATATTTATAATGGATATTGTACATTTGGTATTCAGTTTATGCGACACAGTGTTTTTAAATGTTAACTTCAAACTGAACAATTATGAACACACTTATACACAGCAGACCAACCATTTCGGCTGTTTAGAAAACGTAATTTTTGCCCACAGTTTACTGTTTCGGATCGGCCATATTATAAAATTTCTCATTAACCCCTCTCATGTTCTATGCAAGTGGCAACAATAAACGTATTTTGTAGACACCGGGGAGCAATGAAATCAAAACAGGATGCATTGTGAAAGTCTACGGATCTATTTCAAAACAATCGTTACGCCAGGACGTGCAAATCAAGAACCAAACGATTTTGCTTCGCTGCACAATGTGCGCACCAAATTTACGTTCATATCAGACATGTAATGACAAGAAGTGAACAAAAATAATAATGCGAAAATGCTCTCTGACAGCACCAGAATTTGTTAACAGCACGAACTTGTAACTTACTTAACTGACTGAGAAAATGTTGACAATTTATTTCCATGACCAACATTACAGTCTCCGTTAAGTTCAAATAATAATTAATAACATTCATCGGAACTAAAGATCATTTCGTTTGAAGCTTCAGTTTAGAAGCGATTCAAAAATTCTAGGCTCGGGATATATTGTTCTGTTATAGAGACCGATGACGTTGTGGTTGCTTTATTGATTCCGTTTACAATCAAGTATTTCTGGGTTCGTTCGTTTCAATCTACGCTTGCATTAGGAGGTCCGGCATGAACTTTTTGTCCACCTAAAATAGTAGACCTGAATGGTTCACAGACAAAAATACAACAGCAGCTATCTCGGCAGTAGGCGCCAGTTACATTGTATTAGGTTCTCCGTAGAAGCGTTTCACTGTCAACATCTATTTGTTGTCAACTGTCTTCGCGTGCTTGCCATCTTCCGGGTGCTTAGGACCGTGATTACTTTCTACAGATGAGTCATTATTCTAGAATAATGTCATACCGCTCCTAAGCTCCACAAAGTCGTAGATAACACAGGCTCGATGCAATTCTCCTTAGACCTATAGCTTACTGCAAGCACTAGGTACCAAGAATTTATCAAGCCTCTTTTATTTGGTACCATAACCTCGGTGGTGGCTATGCTTACAACATTTTGTCTACTGATTAGGCGATGTCATTTTTTTTAAACACTCTTAAAAGAAAATGTTCAAAATACTGGCTGATACCTCTGGTACCAGACTACATCAGAATGCAATAATACGAGCTCCGTTTATTGTCACAAGTCTTCTATGTACTTCAGCGCAAACGCTGTTTGCACTATGATAAGGTTAGTTTGTCAGAAATTGAATAAACTTTATTCAAGGAGGCTCACTTACGATGTAAACGGTACCATTTGAAACGTAGGAGCAATGTAGAGCAACATACTTTTCATCACATGACCGTTTCACAGTACTGGGTATGCATTAGCGATCAGTGTTGATTTTGTTTTCGCGGGAAATATTTTAACACTCACTCTCGATTGATTAACAACACATCCGGTTTCGGGTGAAAGTAACAGTGCCTTTGTTTACAGTACTGTGGTTTATTTAACCTGAGTGTATAACTAATTCATGCGAATTCATCGTGGTTGTTCATGACCCGGTTCAACGATATTTATACAACCTAATCCGGATCGGCAGCATCAATTGACAATTTGCAAGAAGTCGTGCAACTTTCTCTGATGAATGATTTGATCGCACAAGCGGATGACTTATTTCACAACGATCAATATGAGCAAACACTAGATTTACTGGGACGACAGGTGAACACATACGAGCACCCAGACATCTATTGGAGATTAGCACAAAGTTGCTATTACAACAGTAAGTCTGTGGATCAATTATTGGATGAAGATTTTTTTTCAGCGCTTAGTCTACCGGAAAAACCTGGAAAGTTGGAACTGAAAACCAGATTCACTGAGATGCAAGGATATGTCCAAGCAGGACTTGAACTGGATAAGGAAAATGCTAACTGTTGCACAGTAGGCGAATGTTGCACATTCATTGTGATCACTTTCGCAGTGGTATGGCATTTGCGTCGATGAATTAGCCATGTTGGAAAGTGTTTATGAATGGCTCAAACAGGCACCGACTTCAAGAATGTATTACATGGTAATTTCTTTGTTCGTGTATCGAGAGGTTTTCAATTTATGATAACAGAAAGCACTAATTACCGACCCAGATAACTACACGGCACGTACCGCTCTGGGAATCTGGTATAGTCTTGTAACACCATACGGCTTATGTATTTTAGGTGCTTCATGGTGGCAGATATGCATGACTTTATACGAATGCTTCAAAATGCCATTTTTACGAGTCCACCAGATTCGACCTATGAGAATGTATGTTCATATTTCATATATATTACTGTTGCGGACCGCAATTTATTCATCTTGTCAAGGCTCTGAGTCACTTGCTCCGCAGTGAAGAATGTAAGCCTACAGTACTAAAGTTACTCACACAATACTTGACTGTTCGTTAGTGTTTCCTAACTGTGTACTTCGTAATATGCTCTACCTTGCCAAATGTTACAAGGCATTGAAAGATTCCGAAGCAGCTGCACGCTATTGCAAAGCGGTGATTGAATTTCAAGGTCACGGATATGCCGTGGAAGAGGTACTCGAGTGTTGTTTATTGTAAACTGGTTCTCATCACAAACTACTTGTTTCAGGCTAAAGAGGAAGTTCGCCAAATTCTACTACAGTTGTAGTAAAGACAACCGTGATCTACCTTGCTACAATTTTGAAAGTTTTCAATGATGAGCGGGGTGAAGATTTTTGATAATTCTAGTCCACACATATTGTGAGCTTGTTATAGCTTCTTGTATTGAACTAAAATTTTTATTTTTTGATGAGTACAGTTTGAGCATATAAAATCATTAATGAGATCACAAACTCTGATGGTTTTTCTTAGCAGAATTGTGAGTAGCGAAATAGTTTAGAGGTAAAGTTTTTGAGCGGGTGAGTTCTCATGAAGCTATATAATATAAAATGACTGAGAAAGATATGAATAGAGTTACTATAAACGCTTCCTTCGGATTCTACATCTTGATGCAACTGGAAGTGTGGACTGGTTTGTTGACTGATCAACTAGGTCGGATTTGGATGAGTGGACACTTCATTATAACAGAATACTTTCACCGATAAATGTGGTAACAGATTTCAAGTGTTGAGCTGTTGAAAGTTGACTAAACAAGTTGTGTTCATTGAAGTTAACTAATGAAATTTACAATCAAATGACAGATTCTGGATAATCCGTCTCACATTGATGTAATGATAAACGTTTTTCTCAAAGCGGTCATTGAATCTGCTTATTAAAGTTTGAACGAACTCAAAAATTTGGAAGGGTCAATTATATGTTTTATTCTTGCCAATTTTGAATCTCACGTAGTTAGTTCATTCGCTTGATCTGACTTAGAAGAAAGAGGCGTGTGCATGGTAATAATCAGATTTCATTACAGATGTTCCGCGAACTAAAGTTGCCAGCTTTGCGACTGTGAGTACATTTTGCTCTGAACCAGATTTTGGGATGGTGGGCGTTAAGTCCAGATGAAAATACAGTCGCTCGATGGTAATATGTGATAAAGTAATAACACAATACTGTTAATTTTCTGGATTGCCAAGATCTCTTTTGTTTTTGTTGGGTAATCGCACATAATTGACACTTAACTTTAGGTGGCTGTTACATTCTGCTTCCCTAGCCAAAGTATTCAATGTTTATACAATATGGATTGTCTCTGGAGTCTTCTCACCTAAACTTGAACCAGTCTACTCTGGTTGTTCTCTACCTAGCAGTTACTGAAGGACAGAAATTAATATTGAAGTCAGTGTGCAGATACTCAGAAGTCGATAGTTATTTTAGTGCCGCGCGTTTAGTTTGTTTGGCCAAAAGTGAATGAATTCTTGATGCGCCCATAGTACTTTTAAAGACTCTTTCATAATTTCCACAATACTACCGATGACAACTAAAATGACTTGGGATAGTATACTAAAGATGATCATATTCACAACATTAATTCACTGGCGTACCATATAACTGTTTATGAATGCGCCTTCCCTATTTCATACATTCCGTATTTTTCAACAGTCGAACCAGCTAAATGATCGATTTCGGATAGTTTTGGGGCTTATTTCAACTTGCTAACCCCTTCTGTTCAGAAGTTGGGCTAACAGTTTTTCCTCATTCTCCTCATATTTTGTTAACTCCTCGTATAACAGTAATAGTATTATTATTATTATTATTATTATTATTATTATTATTATTATTATTATTATTATTAGTCCACTAAGTGATTCCAGCTTCCACATGTTCCATACAGCTTTCGCTCCAGTCCGTCCACATTTCTTTTCTTGTGAACTAATTTAATTGAACTCATGGAATCTTGTAGGGTTACATACGAATGCAACAACCTCAGGCTAGTTAATTCATAGTGAATATTGTAAAGTACACCTGGTAATAAAACTACAAGTTCATTTTAGAAGGTTTTCTTCCGGATACAGTTGGTCCGTAATCCTTATTATAGCTTTACTGGAACACATATCTGGGGTTCCAACATCATTTTGACAAGGAATCTGGGGCGATTTGACACAAATTATTTCACACTTTTATGAGAACGATTTTCAAATTAGCCGCACAGTCACATACCGTAACGGTTTTTTTAATGGTTGTCAGGTCGTTATACCCTAACAGTTTGTAGTCGGGCTCAAACAAGAACTACATTTTAGTCAGTTTAACACGGATAATCTACGTATTAGCAGCTTTGATCACTTTTGTGGGGCGCATATTTTAGAGTGTCTTCATACTGACGATTTTTTCACTTCAACGCTCGTGGGTTGATAAGTGTGCTGTAACGAGCTGGGGGTTTTGTGAACCATTGAGCATAGTTATTTCGCTCACAATAGCTACTCTGAGTTCGGTCGAAACCCTCACTGCTAGCCAATTACTGGTTTTCTTACTGATTCGTAATACCCTCTTTCACAGATTGTGTCTGTAGTGTCACTGCATGTTAGAACTGTGTAGATTTATTTTGTATTAGTCAACGAGAGCGTAGTTTACGTTTAGGATATTCATGTGATAGAAGACTCTTCAGATTTTGAACTGGGCTGATTTTGTTTTTAGGTGAGGTTACCTAAATTTCCGACTTTTCTGTAAGCAAGTTAGGTCAATACTCTAATGGTTATCGCAGAAATGTCTACCACAAGCTTGCCTGTTATTAAAACCGCCTTATTGCAGTCGATTACAAACGACGAGACCTTGCGGTTGTTTCTTTCAAGGAATTTTCATGTCCGTCTTCTTTCATTATCATTCATTCATCTAGATGAACCTCATTGGCGACAGACTACATAATTCGACCTCCTGATCCGTTGGTTGCTATCCTATAGTCTCAACGTAATTTTCTCAGAAGCCAAAATTTGTCCTTCGAATTAAATCAGATTTGTACCTCATGCTAAGTAGCAACAAAACGGTTTACTTGAATATCTACCCGAAAATACAGTGCATACACATCCTTTCCCCCCTCTATGGCCACAAACTGTCATAACATGTTATTTTCAGGATGAGATTTATATGCTGAACTTCGTAGTTCCGTCTGAGACTGGGGCTTCTTGTGTATTGCGTTTAGGGGTTCAGTATGTTGTGGTCACATGAGTAGACATACAGTTTTGTCGCGCTCAATTTTACACCATTTTCTAAGCATTTTGAAAGGTACGAATGCCAATCAAATTTTGTTTGTATGGCGATCGGAAGTGAAATCAGGTAACTAGATACTAATTGCCTATATCTTATGACAAAATTTTTAGGGTTTAAGTCTGAAATGTTAGGCGGTCTTATACATATGTTGTGGCATGCATCTATTCATGTTTCCAAATGTAACCTTAGAAACTTGATAGAAAGTTACTGTTTGTCTTCTTCAGACAGGTTACGATTTAAATGATAGTCATTTAGATGTTAATGAATTAACGGCAAGAAGTAGAAGATTTATAAGTTGTTAGACCCCTTTCTAACGGAAAGCAGTTCTTCGTTTCTTGAATATATATAGGACTTATTTTCCGATCAACCGAAAGTAACTTATTTGAAAAATGCTCCTGCCTCAAAGAATTTATTCAGCTGATGTGTACAACATTAATATTAGGCGGGAAAATCACCTTGTTATTTTCTGAAGCGAAAATCAAAAGACGAGTATTTCCAGTTGGATATTTTTGAATGGGTGTAGACCTCATAGACTGCTGAAACCCAAAAACCGATTTTGAGTTATATATCTTTAACGAATTCATACTTTAGTTAGTAGCTATTACCGCTAGCTAACGTCTCATTCATCAGACGGACACGACCCATCTTGCGGGCAACTACCATTTTTTGTTTCCCAAAATTTCTTTGTCTGTATAAAGGTGGATGCTAACAGGGGAATTAACTGTGGGATAAGCCGTACCGAAGTGTTCGTCCTACTTAAAACATATCGACCGACAAATCGTGCATAAGCCAACGTCTTGTATTTCGACGGTAGTGGTCTGGCTGATCAGCCTACTGGTCCTACCTGAAGCGATTGGCGAGATGTTCGTTGGAGGAAAGTATTTTTTAGTTTTTAATAAAATAAAGGGTGTTGTAATTAGGAAACTTTGTGAGAACCACATTTGGTCTTCGATAAAACGTTTCAGTAATGAAACAGTACGTCTCTTGTTTGACTTGATTTGTAGCGCATAAAATTACATGACCAGTGCAGTCTCAGGTAAAAGAGAATGTGTAACAATCCCGCCCCAAGGGTTTGCACAGTTACCTCAATGACTGTCATAACTGATATTCTGTGCATTTGTTAACCCAGCTTGGTCTCAACACACTGTAAAACTGTTCATTATTTCCAAATAATGTTAGACATATTGTCGGTGCTTTCCAGAATAGATGCACTGTGTAAGACTTCTGTAATTTTCGGTTTCATGATTCACCTTGTGTCTTTATCGACAGGAGATTCATGTTGGACTTCGAAGAATGTCAGTTGCCACTTATGTGGTTACTCCTGATAAACAGTCAGTCAAGTACAGCTCACCAGAACGTCGGTGGACAACGGAGGCTATGATTTCCCCTTGGTCATAGACAACTTGCCTCTCCACTGGAAAACCTTTATTCCCGTACAGTTGTAGTTGCCACTCAAAGAAACTTCTGTGCCGATGTAATAAAAACGCTGTGGGGTTGGTGGCATTATGGTAATAGACACCCCGAGAGGACAAAATCCCATGTTGTCCATAACGAAACGCTTATTGACCATAGGTCATAAGACTAGTGTTGCCTCATCGTTTACTGTTCTGGTGAAGACTCACAACACAGGAAGTCTGAGTTACTAGGAAGCTTTGTCTATCAACCACTGGCAGCTGGCTCTACGGGCTCGTAAACAGTTGTCAATTTGTCACCGCGTTTTGAGCATCACACACATTCCAGATGGACTCGAACGTTTCAATTAAGAACTGATGTCCATGTTTTTATACCACTTACATGTTTGATTGTGCTGGGTTAGCTGGTTTCTCAATGCATATCTTTCATCGTCATATTCAGTGCTGATAAACGGAATCCATGTTTCGAAACAATATTCGATACACATAGGAAAAAAATTTAAATGTAAGTTTCCAGTGTGTAAATCATCCGCGATTTGGTTTATCTCTGACGCTACACTACTGACTCAGTAGCTTTGTCAGACCAAACGAAACCATCAACAACTTGGTGGTACTTAGGGTAGGTAGATATAAGCTATCAAACGAATCAGTGGATAACAGTTCACTGATCAAGTTTACAGAGGCAGCGGTCAATACGAGACTCGAATTACTAATCTTAATAGCTCAGGGATACATGAACAGCGAGACGGAATTGAGATCCATATAGTTAATCAGGTGGGTTGTCCAAATAGTCAGATAATTATAAGGAAATTACGTAAGAAAATCATAATTTCAATGTGTTAAGCTTGTCGATTCATCCAGATGTCAAATTAAGTCAGTTTGGTCTATCGTAGACCGATTGTCATGAGTCAGAGAGTTCATTCCCGTCAGTTCTGGTTACACTGCGTTGTGTTTTTTGGTTAAAATTTTCATTGTCTCGGTAACTGGGCCCTCTGGTTTGGATGTAACCCCCCGTCTAATTGTCTCGATATTGCTCAGATCAGATTAACCACCTGTATCCAACGCGTGAACAGCGATAAGGGAATCCGAAATCATACCCGGGTAACCAATTAATTTTGGAGCTCTCTTCTTATGTTTAAATGGTACTCATTTATACTATATCCAATATCGCATGCTGTCTGTCAAATAAAAGTGTGTGGATAATCTTTGTATTTTATTCGGTACACACAACCACTAGTTCTGTCAACAAGCCAAGAATCCTCAACCTGTCCCTAGAACTATACGGTTAGCAGTTACAACTAAGTAGTCGATAAAACCAGGAAACAATTATAATGATTGAGTAGAGGCAAGTTGAGGCAAATAAAGCAATCCTTCCTAGAAAGTCTATTTACAGCAAAGCACGAAGCAACCTTCGTTATTGGATGGTGGTTAGAAAAAGCGGCCAAACTTATTATTATTTCACATGACAGTCACATACTGCCGTTGCTTGCTATTTCTGCTTGTCCAACTATGAACAGATCAGGTTTTTGTCAAACATTGTTAATTTGGAAAAAAGATTCCTAACAGATTGTATAACATTATGAAATACTGATCTAATCGCGTTGATCACGTTTGCATTGCTCGAGATTGCTTCTTTTGACCAGACTTGACACTTTACTTATGTTTATATTCTTCTTCTTCTCAGATTTATGAAAACATATATTCCGAAATCAATGTGAGTGATTGGCTGAATACTCTGTTAGAATATCATGTAAAAGTGCGCTTGTCAAATTTTAACCTGAGACTAACAAACATTTGCATTTGGTGTCGGGTAGTTCGTTGCAATTAGATAACACTTCGCAAAACAAGTTGTAATGACACTGTTTTGTATAGTTGCCCAAAAAGTTTTATTCGCCAACTTACTTCTGAAATATTTACAAAGGAAATTGACCAGGTTAAAACTTTCAAGTGGTTGCCCAACACTGTGAATGTGTTGTTGATCAGGAATACAATATTGTTATTATTATTACTGGATTACGGAGAATAAGGCTGAACATCATCCGCATCCGGGAAGACTACTTAATCAGTCAATTTCAAAAAGAAGTACGAATCCGTAATTTCACCCCATTTTGTTATAGCTTATCAGCAGTGTCCATCATTGTCCTACCGGAAGTTGGTTCGCCGCTAACGCACTTCAACAGCGAAACTGTACTCTAGCCATGTGCCACAAATGTTGGTGGATGAAACGTCCACTTGTTCACACGAACTCGTTCTTGAGATTATATTGTAACTAATAGTATGTTTTTAGTGTGCTCGAATTTATTTTTAATCGGAGTAAAGCGGAAAATCCATTATATCTTTCACATGGTTATTACTTGACAAGTTTGAATACTGGGGCCAAAACGTTTTACAGTGGCCTAATTGGTGTGGCTGTGTCGTTTTAGTCCTTGCATATAGACTTTGAATAACTCCTAAAATAGTCAGTTTGCCTCAGTTTTCTAAGAGGGTTGTCAATTAGTCGTGCAACTAGAAAACACAAGCGGTTGCCTTTTGAAACCTGAATGTACAAACTAGAGATACCTAAGCAAAATATCTGATTGAAGGTTTTATCCTGCTAATTTCCTCCAAGTTAATACAATTATGCTGAACATTTTGGATGACTTCACAATAATCAGCTTCCGAGGAAGTGATGGCTGTCTTTCACCTCTGACTTGCTAGTTGACCTAACGTTTTGAATGTAGTCTACCTGCACGGGGACAGAGAACAGAGAACCTATGTAAAACATCACTTAAGACATTCTTCTGGATAACCACATTGCAGCCAGTTGGATTTAAGAATGGTGCACAACAGATTACTTGACAACTTTTCGTCTAGTACTCCCTCGGTATGTGGTCATCCTGGATGCACCCCCGTTTCATAATCCTCCGAGTTGTATCGTCTGTTTATAGGATGCTTAAGTTATCCGACTACTGAATTGCTACTCAGGTTAGAATAATTGGTGGGAGAATTGTGATGCAAGTTTTAACAAAAAATAAACCAAGGAAGAGAACAAGTGGTTCAGAAAACAAATCGTACTTGTAAAGGACACAGGATAGATGTGTTTACAAAACATTGACGCAGATACTAAACACAGAAAACCCCGTAACCATAAAAAATGGTAAAAAGTAGCAAATGTGTACAACGAACGCTGTAATAACGACCAGAATGACAAAAAATTGTCAATTCTAATTAAACAGTGGGTACTTTGCTACGAGCTTACAGCGCCAAAAAAACGTTGAGAGAAAATTATAGAAAAAATTGCACTACGCATGGGCAATACTGTGATGAACATGACTAATTGACGGTTATCTGCAGTGTATCGGTGCATGCTCCGTTGTACTACAAACATCGTCGCATCCCGGATCGCGCTTCTGCACTCCACGGCAATTCTGTGATATTAGCCACTTCCAGATACTGATAATTTGGAATATTGTGGTGGTCATCTGGAACAACTGTGAACACTTTCTTGTGAGTCAGATCCTTTTGATTACCATAACTTGCTGGAACTTTGTAACTATTTTGTCTCATTCGTTTATTTCTTTGCCACCGATAGCCTATTGAGGTACATTTGCATTTACCTAGTTCATTCAGTAATTCGTCTTCACCACTACAGAAGTTTCAAGCAATTTGACTGTGATTACTACACCATTCGGACTGTATCGACACAATTTTCTATCTTTTGGTTTGAACGTTTTGCCAGCTGTATTCCAGGATGTCATGAATACAATTAGATGGTATCGAAACCTCTCAAGGTGACGTTATTGTTCGTGCTCCCGCTAAACCTACCCGTGATTATCACCTTCTTTCTCTGTTGGAACGATTTTTTGACTTCGGCGTGGTCATTAACCCAGAGAAGTGTGATTTTTTAGTTTTTTTCTTTCTCATGCTTTAGTTACATTGTTGATTGTAATAGTTTCAAACTTGATTTACAACGCTGAGCCCCATTGGTAAATGCTCCATCACCCACTAACCTTCATGAACTCCGTTCTGTTCTGGGTGCACTCTAAACCGCTCCCCTTTTATTCCTAATTTCGCTCAATATGCCAATTATTTGTTCGACATGTTATCCATCAACAGTTTTTCCTGGTCCACTGGTCACAAAAAAAACCGTTTTCTGCCAAAGATCATTCAGTTGTAATTACAGATGCTTCTCCCACTGGAATAGGTGCGGTTCTTGAACAGTATGGTAGACCTGTTACGTGCATTTCACTTCGTCTCTCTAAAGCCGAACGTGGGTATTCTCAGAACTATCGTGAAGCCCTTGGAATATATTGGGCTGTTAAAAGACTTCATAACTACCTTTTTGGACTTTCATTCATTGTCGCAACAGACCATGAGGCCTTAAAATTTCTGTACCATTCCAGCAACTTGCTGGCAAAGTCATCTGCTGCCATCGTGCAACACTGGAGCATTGCCCTCAATTTCTACAATTACACAATCATTCGTTGCAGTGTAAAAGCTATTCCCCATGTTGATTACTTATGTAGGTTTCGGTCACCTGACTCAAACTCTGACAACGCTGACTGTTTACTAGTTCAACCAATACCAGTCAGAAACGATGCACTTGTGTGCAATACTCATAAATTCTTTGATCCTAGTATCTCTGCTTTGAGACGTGGCTGGACATCACAGGAGCGGCGTAGATTTCTCGCATTTTACTGTCGCCGTGAAAGTTTGTTCACTACCCCAGATGGATTACTGTGTTTTGATGATCGTGTTGTGATTCCACTAACTCTGATATCTGATATCCTTGCGGACTTGCATTCTGGAGACTTGGGAGTTGACAAGATGAAGTCGCTTGCACGCTTATTTTGCTGGTGGTCGGAATTAGAATCAGATATTGAACACACTGTCAAGAATTGTACCAAATGTATACACAAGATTAATGCGAAACAATCACGATGGCTTTCGTGGCCTGTTACGTTTGAAACATTTCAGTGTTCGTGCTGACTATTGTGGTCCTTTTCTGGGGAAATCCTACGCCTTAGTGATTATTGTTGCTTACTGTAGATGACCTGAAGTTTTTCTCACTCTATCACCGAATGCAGACTTTACACAACATGCTTTTAGAAAACTATTCTGTCGCGCGGGTGTAACTGCTGCTTTGGTCACCGACAATGGTACTCACTTCACTGCCAAGTCTTTAGACGAATGGATTAAAGGACTTGGATGTCGGCATTTGTTTACTGCTCCGCGACATCCACAATCCAATGGACTTGCAGAAAATTTTGTACGCACGCTGAAGTCAGCCATTGCTTCTCTAACATCAAACTCGTTTGTGGAACTTGATCGGGGGATCGATAATTTTCTCATGCATTCCAGAAATGCGTCACATTCGGTAACTGAAAAGAGTCCCGCCATCCTTTTCAAATCTCGTTCTCTGCGTTTAAGTGTGGATTGTGCAAAAACAGCTGATGTTACATTTTTCAAAGGTAACGATTTACGTCCTGCTAATGTAATTGTTCTTTATCCTCACGGAAATCGCATGGTTAATATTCTTGATTTGGAAGACCTTTCTTGCCACCGAAGACTTATTGATTAGGTCGAGTCCAATTCCAGAGGTCAATCTGTTAATAGAAATCCTGTTGCTTCGAATTCTAACGAGTCCTTTCTAGATAATTCTGTTGCATTGGAAGCAAACTACACTACTGAAGTACCAGCTATTCCTGAAATAGACGAAACATTTGAAGAAAAGATATTCAGAAGATCTGAACGTTTGGAATAAGGACCACTACGGAATTACAAATATCCGCACGCTTATTCAAGGTAAGATGGATGTGATGAACATGACTGACATGCTTTGTCTCCTTCAGTTAGGTAATTGTTTCATTATTCCGATATCCTGTACAATTGGGTGACACGTACGACTCGGTAATATACGTTCTGTGTTGTTGTGCCTAATTGTGCTTTGCGACTCTTATACGTTCGATCGTTATACTATATAGTTAGATTCTAATTACAACAAGTACACATCCTAAAACAGTTTTGGCCAAAACGAGTCGTACTACCGAACCAGATGACAGATAAAATCAGTATGCGAGCCGGCAACTAGGAGGCAGTTGACGGCTACCACGTAAATAAGTAGACTACGCATTTAGACATGTAAACATATAGTGATATAAATAAACCACTTTTGAATGTCTGGTTACAAACTCAGGCGCTGTGGATAAGTCACGATACTGGATTTCTTCGTGAGTATGTACATACTGAAACACGCGTAAATATACATGTGTATGTTAAAATTTATATAGGAATGCAATCATACATATATATGTATTTTTGCCAGATTTATGGCAAAAAATTACGTCCAGTCATTGGAAAACACAGAAGAAGCACGGTGAATAAATGTTAACTTTCGCATATGTTAAAAACGTCACTCAAACCTATATATCGATAGAAAATTGTAAACAGAAGAAAATAATCAAGTCAGTTTGCACACGTGCATGCAACTACATACACTATATTCGGATACTGCCTTAAACACTGGTGAGTGAGTTGTGTAGTGGACAAGTGGATACGCACTGAAACTTCGTCTACTAACAATTTAATACGTCTTTCCTGAAGTACAGTCGAAGCATAGTCCCAACAGGCATCGAGCTAGAGAAAGCAGCGGAGTTTGAAAACAGGCTGTATATTTCCAGCAGTGTTTGGGAATATGATAAGTAGCTAGCTTTAGCCTGGTCTAGGACCAACGACAACAACCAAGAGAATAAAGAGGAGAAGCTCGAGGTGGGCCACAACCCACTCGGCGGCGCTCAAAAATGTGCCATCCGAAAAGTGCGTGGAACCTTCGAGTGCGTTGAACAACGCTCGAAGAGGGTCGAGTTAAGCGACCTTAAAAAAGGAAATAATAAATGAGTCGTTTGGGAAAGAGCAAGCGTTCGCTGTGTGCAATTAGCTGCACGACTGGAGAAAGCGGCATTAAGTTCGTATCAGGTTTCCAAGTGCAAGCGTACACAATCATGCGTACAGAACAGGCGAGCGGGAAAACACAGTGGCAGCCGGGATCCTTAGAGAAGCCACACGATCGCTGGTCACTACAGCTGTTTGAGAAGAATATGTGTAAGTATAAACGATAATTACCTACATGTTTGCAACCACTTTAGTTCAGAATACATCTGGGGCAAACTTACTGACAAGGAAATTAAAGAGACTACAGTTTCCTTGTTGAAAATACTGTTGCATATCTTTCGTATAAGTAATACTGTTGTTATTCGGTAGCCTCAGAGGTGGCTGTAACTGGATACAACAAGGTGCAGGTACTCGCTAATTTATCATAAATAATTTAGAAGGGACCCATTTGAGAAAACCCGGACGGTGGCTGAATTCGATCCAACGATCAAGTGCGGCAAGCTTTTTACCAGCTGAGCTGTGAAGCAACAAAATCCGTTTCTGCTGCCAAGTCGCATCAAGCCACAATTGCGGTTTTTCGAGGTTCATCTAAGTTGTGAAATCTGTCAGACTACTCACCACCTATATTTCAGATGAGTTGAATGCCAATCACAATGCCATCTGTTGGTAAAGCTGCTATATTTTCAGCCTATTTCCAACTCACAAGCTTATAGTGGCACAGATGTGTGGACTACAATAATTCTCGATACAAAAATAACTCTACAAGCCTTCAAAATGTCACTGAGCTGGGCACCCGCTACCTTCTCAACTATTTTATTCCATCTCCAGAAAATAGAGTGCTTTTAACGGTAACTTCGTTATCTTATCGAATCTCTATTAAGAAAGATAGCATACTGTGGTTGGTAAATGAACTGGATGAATAACACCCTATGATTGTGAAACCTAGATCAAACTACTGGGCTGAAAACCCTATCTCAGTCAGTGCCGGAGAGCTAATGAGAATAGAAAAGCTACCTGAATATGGCTACTGTAGCGACCTCCTAGAACAGCTTCATTTTTGTTGCTATTTTGTTGTACAAT
>LUCH01006682.1:0-12894 GCA_013368495.1 Paragonimus heterotremus
GCTGCAGCGCTGAAGCTCTCACCATTTACACACAACACACTTGTGTTAGTCGCAATGATAGCACACCCCTGTCTGCAGTGTGGCGTGCATGGATAAACACCAGACACAGACAAACCTTATCTACAACAGTGTTACCCCCACGTAATAGGCAAACGATTCCACCAACCAATTCACTGGCAGCGCAGATTGACCTAACCACAGCAAATCCCACGTAACCTCTGTTTCTTTGTTGATGTGTATTACAACTTGCTCATAACGTTCTGTTATTCTCAGTCCATTTATCAATAACATGTTAAACACGACGCCCAAGCTGTTTGACTTCATCCGTACAAAATTTAGTGCGGATATCTTACAACTGATTAGTAACATGCGCACTTTAAAAGGATCATTTTCAAGTGGATTCCTGACCAACGTCAAAATGTTCTAAAATTAAAAACTTAAGAGTTTATTTCCATTTAGTCCAAGGTCCGATTGATAAACTTCCTTTGTCCGAGCCCGAAACGGTTCCACATATCTTAACGTCCAACTGAACACTTTGTTTATCATTACGTTCCTCCTCCCACCCCCGCACTATTTATACTGTTGTTCTGTGGTGTCTGTCAATCTTTCTGCAAACAGGTTGCAGTCTCAAATGTTCATCTGAATGCCATGGTATCTCTGAGTTAGTTCAGTTCATTTCTTCTTCTGAACACTACAGTTTGTGGCAAATTTTTCCACAAAGTACATATCAATTATCCATACAGATCAAGTAGCACACGTATCCTTTTTCTGTTCTTTGTACACAAAAGCGTCTGACGCCTAACCTACCTTTCGATCGAACATCCTCAAACAAGACGCCGGTTATTCCTTAGTTTTCACACTAGCGTGTATACGTTTAGTAAAACAGTAAGCAATCCAATTGAGAACAACTAATGTTTTCACAAGTGAGCACATAAATGAATGATTAACAAAATGGAAGAAAGCGAGAAACTTTGGCAAGCGTAAGCGCGGGGATGGACCTCCCCTCCTCAATACTTTCCGGTTGTTGTGGATAACTTGTAGATTAAAATTCATTCGATCCCTCAGCGGGAAGAACCGGTTAACGTTAGCAACCATGAGTAGTATTAATAGGCCATAGGTGAAGCAACTACGGGGAAACTCAACTGAGTAAATGCAAACACCAGAGTGCTGAGACTTTGCATCTACGGTTAACCACAAGATGACATTTGACGGCAAATTACTGTACTGGTGCAAATTCGTAAAGTAGAAAAGTGGTTACTGGTTGATCTGTTTTCCGCCACTGTGGAACTCTAGCGCAGGTCGCAGACATTGCTGTTGCAAGCGTCAGCGGGTTAGGAGGTGGAGTCAAACTGACCCCCAAGAAAACGGACTCAAAATCAGTCCTGACTTGGTTGACTTCACATAAAAAGTACATTTTTCCGTCTACAAAAGTCCACATTTCCATATAAACAGACCAGCGTTTTGCTAGTACTGTCGGGTCAGCGGTTGAGATGACTACATCCACTGTCTGTCTTTTCAGTCAACCCGTTTCATAATTCGTGGCCTGTACGCAATGAAACGACTGGCATATTTGGTAGGGACATACATTAGAAGTGTTGACCAGCAGTTGTGCTGTTCATCTAGCTGGACTACCACAGTTTTATGCCAAGTGCATCGACTAATCGACTAGCAGACAAGGCAGGCCGTAGTGTTGCTCGTAGGATGGGAATCATTCAGAGTTGTGACCAACTGTTCAGTATCTTATGGGTTGCATTCAATTAGTTACATTTCAACTTGCCTAGTATTTTAAACGCAGACAGGGTGCGTGAACAATAGCAATCTGACCAGGTATTGCGGCTACCATGGTCACCCGTTAGCCGGTAAAGCTACATACGTTGTCTGGCTAGCACCAACAACCACTGACGTAACCCCCCCTCATTACCGACGGTCCCAGTCCATTCGAATATGCTTTACCTAAAATAACACGATGAGAAATCATTGCATTGAAATATTTCAATCCGTGACAATAGATATTCTGTACCGTTTGTATTCATCCTATGTTTGCTGTAGACAAACGAAGAGTCAAATTCATCGCCTTGTTGTCTACTCACATAGCTTCATCCGTTTTTAGGTAACCTTATTGCGCGCAGCTTAGTGCAAGATGTCGACAGTACTCAATAAGGTATGACTCATTTCCATTCCAAAATCGAACTAAAAACCTCAGCTGGTAATTTTGGGTCTGTTGACGTCGACTGATTGCTTAAGCACCAGAGTTAATTATTCAGGTTGCGCAGAGCGACTACTCGAGTTATCAGAAGGAACGCTAGAACGCCGGCTACCAAGATCGACTGTGTCGAACCGGCAAGACCGGGCGTGTGTGCAGTGCAACCGTCCAATGTGTTTCTGTGAGTAATGTTAAATAGACACCGGGAGCGGTCGTCGACCAATGGTAGTCGAGTTTGAGAAAAAAAGTTGAAACGATGCTAACAATTGCGATCGTTTGCTGAGATCAGTAGCGATGAGGTAAATCTGGATTCAATCAAAGAATTTACGCAGTCTCCCTCTTACACCCGTTCTGAATATTTCGTTCAAAGTTAACAACACGCAAGTGTAAGCAGAACAAGGAACCATCTAATCCAGATTGCTTACATGATCCAGACAAGTCGGGCATGGATAAACGGAAGCCTACGGGCACACCGACGTGTTCTGAAACACGCAACAGAATGTTTCAGTTTTGTCATTATACCCAGAGTATACATAAAAGTCAAGGTTGCAAACAGCTGTTTTCGGTAATTCTCATCAGGCATATACATTAATTGGACTTATATGGAAAATGTGTCGTCCGAAGGCGTACACATAACCAGTCATAACGTCATCATCCTTTCAGTTTAGATAAGAGTAAACCGCTGTGAATAACTGGAGTAACAAATCCGCAGTCTGTAAAGATTGATATTCCTTACTTATAAGGTTTCATTGTGCATTTCGATAGCAATGACACTGAAAAACATCCACGATCGATTTATCGGCAAAACGTAGTTTAAATTGAACGCTCACTACAGAGTTAGATTGAATATCTGTAATGAAAAGCGTCCGATGACTGCTACATATTGATTTGTAAAGAACTGTCTACAGAACCCGAGGTCGAATTGGGTTTAAGCTAACGCCTATTGATCGTGGCACTTCAAGCATTAGTGATGAACAAGGGATTAGCACTATGGCCAATCAATAAAAAAGGCTTCTGACAGTGACTATTCAAACTATGCAACTGTAATCGGTCGCCTAGATAAGATTTTTTTTATTAAACTGATAACAGACGATTGCTTTCAATCGGCCTTTCCACACAGAGATGGAATGGCTTTATCAAGTAGATGGCAATGCACACATTGGCTTACAGTGTCCACCACAGAACGATTGCAACAAAACACTGATGATAACACACCCGTTAAAAAGTGGGATAATTGCCACTGAATCTCTTCATGTTGGAAACACTATGACTGGACCGGTATCGATCAAATGACGTTCTGAATGAAAAAAGTAATCACGTGAATGCAGATCACTACAGTCTTCATAGACGATAACCCACCTGAGAACGGTGAACAAAACAAGTAATGGACAAGATAATTTTTGCTTGATGACGGTTTCGAACCGATGACAACGTGTGAGTTGTGCAGCAATTGCACACACACACACACACACAAACACACACTGAAGAGTCCACGTGCTAGAAGCACGTACAAACAGACAGGAAATCAGGGACGGACAGGCAAAGGTGCATAAGCACGAGTGAAAAGACCACAAATGTGGCAAGACACGTAAAAAGAACATAAGCCCGGAATCGTAAACAGAGAAGCCTAATTACCATGGAAAGATGGGGAAGGAAGTGGCCTAATGGAAACTTCAACCGTTTCAGACTTCTGGGGAATTCACGAGCCCATGTTACCAAAAAGAACGTAACAGAATGTGTTCAAAATAGAGAATACGTGAATAATATGTGAATAATTATGTAGCTAAGGCACATCGGTTGACGATTAACAGGCGAGCGAATGAGAGCCAAATAAAAAGAGAAGCGTACTGAAAATCAAACAATTCGTGTCGACAATTCTGACTGTCGAGTTCACTAGGAAATCGCACACATACACAAGCATGATGTGCGGACAGACGGCAATATAGTATGTACAAACATAATTCAAATCGTATAAAATCTATCATTAGGCTAACAACCACGAATTTCACACTTCACCCTACACGGACATAGCAGAGAAGAACGGGTTGAAGGCAGTGGGAAACCAAAAGGCTGCAATCCGATACAGATCGAACAGAAAACAGATTGCAATAACAAATGTCATAGAAAGACGGTCAGTGAGCCACATGAGCGCAGGTGTAACAGGAAGAGGAGAATTCCGACCGAGCACACAGACGCACAAAAGATAGACAGTATCAAGGCTAAAAGGAAAAATAATTAGGGATTCGTTGATCGACGAGAAGAAAGTCAGTTTGATGATCAGTGAATCGGAATAGATCACCGATCTCATTTCGTGGTGATAAGGAGAGGGGCGGCGAGGGATAATCCCGAGGGTGGGACACGGGGAGAGTTGGGGGAATGAGTACGTTCGAGCAGTATGCACTACTCTGTCTGGCTGTTCAAATCACAATCAATGCTATCGGCAGAAGTGGCGGTTGAGGTCTCTCGCCCGTTGGGGAAAATATGGACTAAGTCAGGTTTGGAGTCCTGTTCTTGAGGCGTTTTGGGACTAATCACTTCAGGTGTGATGCCAGGATGGTGATGGTTTGAAGACGAGGAGTTACCAATAGGACTGGTAGACGGCGATGCGTGTAATGAAGAGTCAGCCGAAGGGCTGTCATCCTCGATGGTGCCAGGATTTAACGGATGCGATTCGGTTGGATGTGAAGTGCTTACCTGAAAAGGCAAAAAACGAACAAATTGTGTGGGTAGTAACCGTCCGACCAGAGGACTGATAAGGAATACACAGTCAGGGTCATATAATGCCTTTGGTAAGCCGAGCAAATTGGTTTAGCTGACCAATAGAAGAGAAGACGGTTTATGATAATGGAAGTTTGAACGAGCTGGTGGTTTGGTTCAGCTGGTTCCGAAACATCCCAAAACAAATATACGTAAAAAAAAGACGAGACATCGATGACTTTGACTGGGTTATAGCTGCATCATAATAGTCTAAAAAAGATCATCGAGCTTGTAGTGTAATACATAGTTCAGTTTATAGTTAGGACCAACTTATTATGTGATGTACGATTGGCCTCATCTCATAATGTCTTTGATGGCACTTGTATTAGTCAGTGGCTTACGAAAGTCAAACAAACACTTTAATCTAACTATAGAGAATGGGACCAAAAATGACGGTTAGTTTAGATTTCTAGCCGGATTTTCTGCAGAGAAATAGAAGTACACTCACACACAGTACATATACACACAGAAGGCACTAATCTAGGCCCATTGAAAAAATTTGGTCATTACATAATGGCTCTATGATAGGTGCTATTGTTAAGACATCAAGGTTTTGACAATGACAAATGACCATCGGACAGAACGAGGAGTATCAGCATTTCGGCAGCAAATTGGATAACCTACTTTATATACAAAATATCAAATTCAGAAACAATTTTCCGTTATCATTCGGCCCAATTTTTATCTTTCCGAATGAGCCACATCAGACCAGTAGGAAGTGACTGTCCAGATAATATAAACGAGTAATCTGTAAGGTTAACCAATCAAAAACGCTTGATCTATCAGATTCTAGCACGTCACAGCAGTTAACAAGTAAATTATGGGATACAGATGACAGTAAGCCGAACAAAACTATGAACAAGTGTATTCCATAGGAAAATTGTAGTTCCCAACCTTTACACCACAAGACATCCTTGCTACACGATACTTAAGGTACTGTCAGGCTGTTGGAGCGTAGACAGGAGGAACCGCGGCAACCGGGTTAGAACTCATGATAGTATGGTCAGCAGTTAGACGTGGTTATGGCTGAGACGAGGCTGGAATGTATAGCGTCCGCTAAAATGGCTCCATTCACTGGCACACGGTAGGTAGCTCCTACTGGCACCCATCCACTCTTCTTCCAACCGGCTTCCTCGGAAATAATGAGGTGTCCGCCTGCGCATACTACCTCATATTCACAGTGTATTGTTGGATCACGCTTCTGTGATTAGCAGAAAGAGAGTAAATCGTTTTAAGGTTGAACAAATCTATCGCGTGCAACATACAGTGTTCCAAGACGAATCACCAGTAATCGTATCTGGAGTCCTGTTCAAGCACTCAGCTGTAGAGGTAAATTACATCGATTCGAAAAACAAGTTATCAGTAGAGTTCGAGAAATAAGGAGATGTCAAAGCTTTGAAGGTTTTAGTAAATACAATGAGTTTATGGATATCGATACATTCGCGTAGTGTAAGCGTCAAACGTAACGGATAGGAGGGAACAGCTTCACAGCTACCAGTGGGCATTCTTTTCCCAGAGTGGCACTGACAATTGCGACTATGTAAAACAGTCAGCAGATGAACCGTAGCAAATTCAGTCATGTCGTATTGACTCGTCGGTACACTGTTTACGATTATACGAATCATTTTATACATCAAGCGACTGCGGGAAGGATCACGTTCTTGACCATACAAAGACGTCCCGCTTGAGTCGACTGAATTCGAAGACTTGTACAAAACAAATATTGATGAGGTTATTATTATGACGGCTACAAATTTGATGGCATCTCATTCAGTTGCTGTTCTGATAAAAAGGAAAGATATAGAGAAAACCGCTTAGCAGTTTTTACTCAGATGATAATCTAGAACAAACAACAAACAACAAAAGATGTAATATAAGCCATTCTGACCAGCAACGGCAATCTACCAATGTTTTTCAGAAACAATGAGGGCAATAATTGCTATAGCATCCAACCTGCACGTTCATCTTTCCGTACCCGACAAAAACGATAATATTTTACGTACAGCAAAGCGTCGTTTAGATGCTACCGGTGCAAGGACCTAACCTGCAGCAGCAATGGCTACTGTTTGTTTAGTTCCCTATCTCTCCTTTCCAGATCTGGGTGCCCTTCCTCGCCAAATCTAAAATAATGTAACATTGACAGTGCACATATGGAGTAGCATACTGTCTGCAAGGATAGGCGTTCAGCTATGGTGACCGAAGATGTGTTCAAATGGATATTGCACGCCGAAAGCCGTATCCCTCACAACTCGATCACGAAACATGTGTCAGATACCGGACGAGCAATCGGGTTGGATTCATTTTGAGTAACCAACCGGCAAAGGTACACGCGATTACTGATGCGGCGTCGGTCCAAACATACAAATCAGGAGGATGTCCCGATGGACTTGCGCGTTTTGGTAAGCAAAAAACTTCGACCCTGTTTATGGCTTTATTGAAATATTCCCAAACCATTATCCTGAATGCTTCGTTTTTGACAGCGTACCAATTGAATGAGATGTGTGGTCGTCATAAATAGGGTTTCGCTAATATTATTCGATTCGTACATCACAGGAATCGATGTTTGTTGATCACAAAGATTGTGGACTAGAATGACATGACAGGACTGCAGAATGCCCAAATCCTGAATATATCGTTAAAGCAAACTAAGTCTTATCAAATAAGTGACGTGTGGTGTGTAAACAGACCGTTTATAACAATTCCTGGATAACACTGAGTTTTACTCAAACTCACTGCCATGTTGCTCGTTTCATTCGATGATGACTCTTCATCACCTGCTCCCTAATTTTCTGTGGTCGTAGAGTCTCGGCCATTTTTTTTTACTGTGAATGATCCCGTGCGAACGTATGGATTGTCTGTAATCCCATTCCCCTAAATCGATATGCATCGACAACTGATCGTTGAAACGATGACTCAGTCTGTCCGCTGTATCCGTGGCTGTGTATGTTTGACCTTGAGGTAGCATGACTGTTTCACGTGACGAATTTTTTTCTAAATGCACGCCAAACTATCGGGCTGAGAGGCTTGGAAGCATAATCTAAGGCTGCATGACGGATGTAAAACAGCGGACACACGTACACACAACGGTTTGACCTAAACGGGTGATAGCAAAGAGGGTGAGTGGATGGTGCCAGCGGCGGTTGTCCATCATGAGCCAATGAAGGAAGCACACTTGGTGTATGCACATGAATCTAATGATGCATCACTGGGCTATTTTGAGTTCGATAGAGAGGCTTTACGGTACATGAGGTGTAAAAATTTAAACGAAATTCTAAAACTAGCAAAGAACTAACACCCAACCGCTCGATCAACAAGTAATAGATGGGCAGACCTCTCACACTGAGTTCGATTCCAGCTGTCTTTGTTCGAGGAACGTCTCGAAATTCTACCTTATATAAGTCACAACAGTGGATAGACGAATTACACTGACAACGAAACGATCATAAACAGGTTTGTAGCCTGAAGGACTGACGTGAAACATCATACAAATGTGAATGAAAAGCGGAAGAGTACTAGTTAAGTAAGGACGAAAAAAGATAAACGGCTTGGACAAATACGCAAGCAAACGTTTCACAGTTCGCTCTGTTCACAGGAACTGTGCTCTGAACATTGAACAAATTAGAATTACCTTCACAGACCCATTAACTGTTTGGTGTCTTGGAGATAGTGAAGACGGAGCAGGACTGACCGGATTGGAACCAGTGGCGGTGGTGGTATCATTGGAATTACATCGATCTAGTTTCCATTGCAATAGGGCCACAGTAGCCTGCTCCTTTTTCAAAGATTCGTGTTCAATCTGGACCAGATAACGGAACCGATTCAGTAGACGAATCAAATCCGGTTTTGATGTGTGTTCATCGTAACTGACAGTCTCTAGTAGCCTCGTGATTGACAGAGAGTGTACACTGGATCGACCATCGTTTGAATGAGTGTCAGGACCGAAAAGACCTAAGTTTTGTTGTTGTTGTTTCAACTGTTGTAGAAAAGAAAAAGCTATTCGTCAGTATGAGTAAAGAAAGGTAGGTCGATTAGACGAAGCATCAAAATAACACAACCACTGATTAGGAGTGAACAATATTACGGAACATCCAAATTGCACAGGAATCGGTGAAATTTTGTAGGGATCACCCATCTAGATAGATAAATCCTTCGAAAAATACAGACGCAAATGGCAAGAAAAGATGCACATGTGTGTCATCACTTTTAATGCGTTCCATTAGAACAACGATCGTGTGAAAGCCAACGAGAACAGTTTTTGGGTTCAGAGTAACGACTGGTGAACTAGAATTATCAACGCTTCCACCATGTTTTTAAGTAATCGATATATATACTATGCCTGATTACGGCTAAATTTGCTCTCGAATCAACGCGATAGCAAGAAACTAACACAAACGTTTCGTAAGTCATATGGGAAAGATTTACAAAAGCGTGTTTGACTAAAACATTTCCATTATTTTTGTCTAAAACAACCTGTCAATTCTGCCTGTCCATAACGTATAACCGTAACACCAGATACCAGTGAAGCATGAACGAGGCTGACAAAATCATCTGAGTAAAGAGCCACTCGAATGCTAACGGAGACGAGATGAAAATAAATTAGACAGTTGACCTTTTCTGGTATTTTGTTTGTTTTCTCAGAGTCTGTAATGTGCATTCGTAAAGATACAGCGGAATTTGTCCGAACATAAATCGTGTAATATCAGTCTACTGTCTTCTTTATTCAAACTCAGACGAGGACAGAGTTAACGAGGATCAATATGGAAACCCGCATTAGTCGAAACATAAAATGTACAAATGCGCTAATATTCTCGTAAGGATTTGATTGTTTACTTCCATGCGACCTGACTACCATGTTGGTTTCCAACGTTCACATTGAGGTAAGTTAATTTAATAGCTCTATTTCGCGAAGTGAATGCAGTCTCTTGGTTTCACAGATACACATGAGTTGAATTCAGTTAGCCCATCAAATTTCACATAATAAATGCGCAATCAAACGTGTTCAACGTTATCATCAAACCATCCTCAATTTTTAAACGGTAGTGACTATGAAACAAAAATATGTAAGAAGGAGAGATTTGATAATGTCACCTGGATATCATTACCGTTTATATCGCTCGAGGTAAAAAGAAGCATCACAGTTTTTATCCACTGGAGATGACGATGACAACATGAAGCCCCATGGGAATATCGGACACTACGCATAGGGTTGTCCAACGGCGGTGAAGGAGATTGTCTGTCACATCTATTTGATGTTACACATGAATTTTTTGTACACGGGTGACATATTGGCTTCTGCGTCACCGAACACAATACGAATGTACGTGGCAAACAGATCTAGGGCTGACACACCATCCATCATGAAACAGTTGTAAAAAAGTGGTCACAAGAAGAGCGTAGTAATCAATGCATTCAAGATTGTAGCCCACACGAAAAAAAAAGCCTGTCTTTTCAAAGTCAATTGTAATGAAGAACCGGAACACAGTAACCTGTATGTGAAACAGACAGCTATCAACTGTACACTGTCACGAACTGTTTTGAGTAGCTCAGGTTTGAAACACGAACACTGATCAGTTGATGTAGCCTGCATAACCATATCAATTAATCCCTTTCGACTGCTTCTCTAAAGTACTACTGCATATCTTTCAAACTATGTAAATTTACTATCATTTCCAGTATTACAAGTGTATTGTCCGGGCAAAGAGACATTGTAAAAGTCACACGGCGAAATCACCACCTAAAATGAGATAGCACTCAGGATGTTAACCTTACAAATCCAGATCAGGATGAAGACCGACGCTCTACGTATTGACGCATTTTCCTAATGGACCTATTTGCGAGCGGTCAGCGGAACAGTTTAACTCAGCGCAGATTCTGTTTCAACAGTGTTCCAAATTTGTTGCAAATTGTAAAAAAAACACTGCTCCATACTTTTATTTTTCTACTGCCTCATGGTTAGAATGAGGTTTGTTGCTGTTAACTAACACAATTTGCTCCAATCAGTTGAAGTTTTTGGTTGTCATTCTAATCATTCACTATCTCATCACGTTTATTGCTAGATTAAATAAACTATGATTACGACTTACCGTGTCTTTTTAGCTCATGTTCGTTTGTTTTTCCTCTTTTACAGGAAGGAAGTTGTTGTACCATGCCGTCTCTACAGCACGCACATTATTCGTGTGTTTTCATATTATCCATTTCTATAAACAACAGCAACTAGACAGAACTCCGGATGCTGTCACCGAGGTGCGTTGTTGTGCGTGAGATATTTTATTTGGCTACATCGTTTTTTTCAAG
The DNA here is from genome assembly GCA_013368495.1 of Paragonimus heterotremus. Taxonomy (NCBI): domain Eukaryota; kingdom Metazoa; phylum Platyhelminthes; class Trematoda; order Plagiorchiida; family Troglotrematidae; genus Paragonimus; species Paragonimus heterotremus. The sequence goes on from LUCH01006682.1 coordinate 11,255, forward strand.
ATGTACAAACGTTTCTGATATAGTCAGTCTGCATAGCTCAACCTTTGCACAACTCTACACCCCCACGGAACAGTATCATCGTGCTCTTGATTCGGTGGCTGAAGTATCTGGCAGAATCCGATCGATATGCATGTGTGAATCGAAAGTTTGCTCAATAGTTGTTGATGTTGCATTATGTAGGGCGAGAGTTCAATTTTTCACCACGCGAACTATGCAAGTGTGAAGGGCAAAATGATAAAATCTAAAGTAGACAGAAATAATCTTCAACATGAACGGATCTAGAATCCAAGAGTTGGGCGGCTAACATCATTAGCACTACATGATTCCCAAAAACAATCAGACTCGAACTAACGCATTAAACACCTTCAGGCGTGTACATTTGCCAAAATGGTCTCCGCGTTAGGCGCACTACGGGAAAGTGCGAACATAAACCCCGTCCGGACCAAATATTAGTGTTCTGAATGCAACGGCAGCAATAACATGGACAAACGACAAATCAAGTCCAGCCGTCTCGACTATATTAAGTGGTCACACACAGCGCGACACTTTCAATTCAACCAACTATGGCAAGATGACAAAGATGTCGCATGGAAACGACAGGATGAGATTTATGTCATCAACAAGTCCAACACTGATGTGAGCACGAAAACATCGTAGAAATCATAGACTAAGCTCTCTTGCGTTGCACAACGAAATTTATCTCCGTGGCATTTCCACGTTGGTAGCTTTCCGGCACAAAGCTGCACGTTGAAGTCAGGACAAGCGACTGTAGCGCCATCGATCATCAGACATGTCCAGATGCGGATACAAAATTATCCCCATGACCATCATACACAATTCGGCTTCCGGCTATACAAACACAAACGGAACCGGATTGAATGATCAGAATCAATAACACTAAATATGAGCTCCACTTTAGTTACTGCCGAAACGTATTACACCTCCCACCTCTTGGTTGCGCAGTAAGGCTTACTACACCTCTTTCGGTGTTCAGTTACTCACCAGACTTGAAAGTTAGAGTAGAAAGGTTGAATAGCGAGATAAAGTGAGAACATGTGTGTATAAGGGTCTTTCGGCGTCTGGTCTTGGTTGGTTACACGAACTCTCGGTTGGTTACTTTAGGACAACCATTACTCTATTTTGCTTCAGTCTGACGACCGCAGAAATGGTTAGAGGAGTTCGATGCAAGTTGTAAGCCAGTGTTCAGGTTACTATTATGACACTTACTGTTGAACTGTCGAGTCCATTCCACATGTGAGATGTAGATAAAAAGCAACTAAACAGGAATGGCTGCTCACTACTTCGTTGGTGTCCACTGAAACCAAATACTTAGAAGCGTCACAAAGGGTAATGCGGCTCAGGCCGCCGCTCACCTCAACAGTGATGTGGAATGTCCTGGAAGAAAAGGTCACTTAAAAGGGGGAAAACTCAACAAAGAAGACCAGGCGAGAGAACTAGCAATGGTATGAATGCTGGTACCCCATTGACTGCGGCACACCACCATTTCAGATAGCGTTTCAAACTAGCGATTTTGGTAACCACGAAGACCCAAACAAGGCGGGCGACACCTACCTGCTTTGTTCAACAGAACAACCACGGTCTCCATATTTCGTGACCACGTTGTTGTTTGACCATCACGC
>LUCH01006683.1:10258-32285 GCA_013368495.1 Paragonimus heterotremus
AGCGAGTCGGACAATAAAGATTGTGCTTTATTGAACGCCTTTTCGCTACAATAGGACCAAATATTCCACCTTCGAAATTCATACACCAGATTGGAAACGTCGATAACTAGCGCAACTGGTCGATCACAATTATTGTCCTCAATGTTCGATTGAATTTGCATGGTCAGCCCATCGTATACGCATAGAATGACCAACCTTATATACCGTTTGATTATGGCTTTACATTAGCATGAGTGCGTATGTGTGGATTCCGTCAAACATTTGGTCACTATTCATCCGCACATGATGGCTTAGAGCAAATACTGTTTTATTCTTTCAGGTGACACCGTACCACATACGGCGCCTCGTCGATCAATCTGTTCCTGTCATTCTTCACCTCTCCTTTAAAAAGAGTACACGTACAGAACATCTGGCTCGAGTTACCGTACTGATTAAGTATTGTCCCGGTGTGCATAAGGCTGCTGTTAATTTGCTAAATTCACCCATGATTTGACCGAAAGCAAACAGTCCATTTTTCTGTCTACTGGAGACTCATATCTCCTCTACTGGTACCAATTTTGGGTTCACTGCTTCTGTTTGGGCGCTTGAAACTTGTTATCCAGACAAGCATCGTTTTTTCTCTTGCACGTCATATACCAACAGCTTGCGAGAATTGATTAGGTTTTGTCTTCCTAGCCACAGTTAAAAGTGCATCAGATTGCAGTCATACTGTGTGATATTGCTGAACATAGACTGTGTAGGCATAGCAAATTGCAGATGCATTTGGGATGGGTCATTCTGTGCGTGTCTGATAGGCTAACCGTATCAGAATGTTAGGGACACATACTGGGATCGATCACTTCCATTCTGTATTCATGTTTCTCGTTTGGTGCGTGGATCCTGCGAAACGAGTTTGCCCTGTATGTGGTTCAGAGCCTTCTGTCAATCTAACGCGTAAATATGTATCCATCGTAGTAAATCGTCAATTAGCTCCTTTGATTGAAAAGCAGATGTTTGTTCATTGGTTTCAGTGTTGTTCTGTGTGGCTAGTTTTCAAACCGTCAGCTTCGGAGGAGCAAAGCAAATAAGTGGAATTGCCGAAACTCTCTGATTTCACTTCGGTCCAAGTGATCCTTACCTTTATGTTGGAACAAATGCAGTTATCGAAGCGGGACAGTGGGAACCACAAACATACTGCATTGCGAATGTTACCTTACTCTAACTCGTAACTGGACTCTTTGTTTACATAATGTGGGTATCTTTATGCAAGGTAGTTCTGTTTGTATGCAAGATCTTTAAACCAGAATCTACCCTTCTTCGTCCTCATGGTCTTGTGGTGGTTAAACCTCAATATCAGTCGCTTATGGACTACTGTCGATAGCATGCATTTAGTATACTTAACAGAAAACTTACTACAATAGTATTCATGGCAACTCACTACGTTGAGCTAAATATCACAGTGTTTCGAACTATAAATGTTTTGAATCTTTTGGCCACTGAGCAGGGAGACGCTTTGAGTTGACAGAAACAAACCTCAACGAAAGATGTTTTACGCGCCGGTGCTAAGTAGTCGTATTACCTCCACATTGCTTCAGGTTCCACCAATAAGGTTCTACGACTTGATCGGTTTAACGTCATGAGCAGCATGCGTCCACGCTAACGAACTGGTGATGAAGGAACGTGTTAGGTATGGATGTACTCAGTTTTTTATCTCTGAAGATTCGTTGCCGAACCGCCTCGTTGCTTAGATGGTTGATTCATTATTCACGAATAGCTGTGCGCACGCTGCGTTTGACAAGGGTGGTTAATCGATGAACATTTTTCGTTTGAGTGTGCCAGGCTTCGTAATTACATAAAAAGACGAAGCGTACGAACGCTGATTGAAGGTGCCGTTTCCTAGATTAAATGACGTCTTTGCCTCGCCACAGGTGGGGCATATTTAGCAAATGCTATGCTGGTCTTTAAACGCCGACTGCTAATCGCTCCACTCACCTCTGTCAACTACTGACGTAGACAAATCTGTTCACCGTCTTTAATACTTCATCAGTGTTGATGACAAGCGCACTCCCTTAACAGTCTTGTACTAATGCATACACTGTCGCTGATGCTTATGCGACAGTCTTGTCTAATAGGCGTTTTTTGTTTACGCGACAGCTGAACTTGACCAGTTCACCTTCTGCAACTGTTTGGTCATGTAGCTACATATTATAGTGGTTGTTGTTTCGGCGAGAAAGTGTCGTCCTATCGAGTGTCAAATATTCAAGGTGATCGTTAATAGCTGGAGATATTCATTGGGTAATCGTGAGATATTACTAACCTTGGTCACGCGGACCGTGATTGCTTCTTTCGGTAAAGTTGAAGCAAGTGTTGCGTGCCTGGTTGAAAATACAACTCGACATTGCAATTTGTTGTAACTGGATCTGCGGTTTATGAATGCGACAGTTGACTATACCGAATAACGGCACAGCAGATAACGAACAATGAATGACGGACGACAAAAGTGCACTCGATTAACCCGGGACTTCGCAACCAATCCAACCACACTAGGCTAACGCATGAAGGTACGAAGAAGACCGGCATTCAAACAGAATTTTGCCATGTTGCTCAGTCCGAAGATGGCATGGTCACAAACTCGTTCTTATTTATAGAGCTTGTGACCAATAGGAAAGCAAAGTCAGAACTGGATCAATCAGGTCTAAAAGCAATCCAACGAGGCACCAATCAATGGAGAAGAGTTTAGGCGAGTTGCCAAAAATTATAACTAACGCTCGAGAACTTTCGTGGAAATCAGAAAATCAGACATCCTCTCGAAATCTGAAATTTAATTGAAACAGTAATGTTTAGGCCTTTTACAAGGCAAATAAAGTGTTCTTTAGGTAATTGGGGATTTCCCTGGCGCCTCCCTTACGAAGAATGGTAGCAATTGATCTCCTTCGGGTCAAAATGAATAGGACTCGGTGGTCAGCGTTTCCAGTCGGTCTAAAGTCTGGAAAGAAGAACTGTCGGCGGCTGACGAGGGTAAGGTTGGTGTTTCGAATAAAATTGCCTTTTCAGAAAGCTCGAACGTATCCAGTGATGAGTAGAACGGTCATTACCCAGTTTATCATTGGCAATCGTACAGTTGTTTACTCTTCTTCAGATAGTTGATTGTCACTGTTTGCCTCCGGTGACTTCAGCAGTTAACAATCGTGAGGGCAGGTAGTGTGATTAGGATCAAGTGAAACTTTTCACCTGATCTATGGGGCTGATTGGATTAATGTGAGCAGATCGCGTACTAAGGATGCCAGTCAGTCGTCTGCTACACAAAACTATGTACCAATGTTTCAGTGGATAAGCATAAAATTCGAGGTGAACAAATGATGATGATTTGTTGTAGCTAAAGTATGTCAGGTGCGTTTTTGCAGGCTGAGAGATAGGGAATCAATGATCGGTGGCGTTAGGTAACGAGTTCAGTAATGTAAATATTGCCCTCTTCTGGGTAAGTTATCTGTGAAATCCACAAAGAAGCTGTATTGCGAATGCTACCTTATTCATATCCACAGTTTGGTTGTTTGTCTCCAAGATGTAGGCATCTTGATATTGATCGTTTGAGTTCAGACCTAATTTTTTGTGTAGTAAGCTCCATTCCCACCCTTTATTATGTCTCTAAACTAGGGTCAACCTTTTTCGTGGTTGTGACAACTAAGTATTGACGTGACCCATCTACTTACTGCCATCGATGAATGATGATTATCTACAGTTTTCCTCTTCATTCTTCCGGTTTCTTGAACTGTTTTTTTTAAGTGGACAGCCGCTCGGGTCACATCACACTCAAGTCTTGCTATAGGCTGTGGTTATACTCATCTAATATTTCTCTCACTGTATTTGGTTGCGGAAGAAATGTGTTGTATCGTTCTGCTGTTGCTCCCATAATGTGATCACAAGTGACAAACTAATCATGTGTGTTTGTCACATTGTCTCGACAGTTGCGCCTGCTCTACGAAGGCAACCCGATGGCTTTCATAATGGAACAAGCTGGCGGTGCGGCTTCAACCGGTCACATGCCCATCCTAGACATTCATCCTAAACATATCCACGAACGCGCTCCGGTTATCCTCGGGAGTAAAGACGATGTTGGTGATTTATTATCTCTGATAACGAAGCACAAGAAACAGGAACAGTGAATTACCTCCTTTCTTCTCGATCATGATCTATCCCAGTGTTATTTTTTTGTGAATTTCTGTTTTACATTTTTGCTCCTTTCATCTCGACTCATTTGAATTGTGCTTTTCTGTTCGCAACATCTTTGTAGTATTTATTCGACGAACACATTTTTTTCTTCCTCATCATCTGATTTAGTTAGTTTAGACTGCTAAACTTTCTAATGCATTCTTATGGATTAATAATGATCAATATCCTCTACAAATTGTCCTTTGTTAATGAGCTTTCGCTTTTAGTGCAACTGTTGGTTAGTAAGTTGCTTTGTTGATGATCAAAACGGTTTCTTGAGCTCCAGTGGTTTAGTTTGAAGCGAGCCGTTTCGCTCTAATTGATCACTACACTTTCAATGGATTGCCACAAATTGAAAACCACACATTTGATCACAGCCTTCAAATACTACCGTACTCTCTGTTGGCTCGTTTTGTTCCGTTTGATGCAACTGAACGAAGCTAAGTGATGTGTTATGTACGCAGAAAATGCTTACGGGAGAAAAATGTGGTTGTTAATTTCGATCATTGTGTAAGCCGGATTACCTGGTCAACGCAGTGGACCATGTCTTCGATCGTTACGTGAGTCCATATTTCCGTCATGGTTAAGTCACTGGATGGACGTCCGCAGTCATGCTGAATCCGGCTGTTTTCAGCAAACCCGTCGGTTCCGATAACGTGACACATCTCGCTCATTTGATAAGCATTGTGAACCAGCCTCCACTAACCTACGAATTATGTTATGAACAAAACGTATACGTGAGAGTCTGTTTACATATTAGTAATACTTGACTTTGATCAAACTCAATCCACTCGATCGACACTAAACTGTAGGTTGGCATCCAGTCCGCATACGTCATCCGAGTTTGGACACGTCACACGCATGTTTGATGAATCAACTCAGAAGTGTGTGATGGTGTGTCAATTCTATGCCTCCTCCATTATTTCGTACAAGTCAACTCAAGTCCGGATTACTTACTTAGCCCATATGTGAGATTTTGTGGCGTTATACGAATCTGCTGAGCCAATATTACGTACTGGCTGACTATTTGCTTTGATGTCATGCGCTGGCCACTTTTTTGGGTGAACAGTTGGGCATTGTCTTTTTTAATAGCAACAGCAATTATACTTACTGTGTCCGACCGCATTACCTACTCAGATTTTTACTTGATATTCGTCAGCTGGCAACCGTATTAGGAACTGAGATCATTCCATCAACGCCCGTGTTGGATTTCTTGATAAAAGTTTCAGTTCACTAATAACGGTAAAAGACACGTCGCGAGATGTTAACATTTCGAATGGACGTAAAACATTAGAATATATAGGACATGGGGATAGCAAAAACATTAGAAACAATCAACGATTGGGTTTACACAAAACAAGGACTGTTATCAGTCTCAGGACAGACAAACTGCATGAGTCAACAGTTTATGCACACACACAGGGCCGGACGGCTAGTATTGATTAACATTTTCTCGAAGAAGACAAGCTACTTCGGATTCCGATTACGCAACAATGGTTAAAACGAGTTAGCGGGGTCAACGACGTGACCTGTTTCCATGATGTGTTCTGAAATGGTTGGGGTCCGATTTCGTCTCAGTCGATCTGTTGTGTCATGGCGCACCATTCACGTTGGACTGTTCGTTTTTTGTTTCCTCGGCTATAACCACGCTCTCAGATGCATCGACGGCGGGATTCCATTTTGTCTTCTCAAGGAGTATGGTATTCAACCACCTATCAGGAGATTTTTCAGCAACTATTCCTCGACTTCCAGTCTATTCGCCTAATGGACCAAGGATCGTTCCTACTAGTAACCGATTCACATGTTCTCCAAGGCGTAATTATTTCTCTATTCTTTTTTCCTTTATCTATGACCCATCCCCAATGCCAAAAATTCGTTTCGCCGAAGTGTGCGGGTGATGTTTTCGACGTCTAATATTGCACTGCAGAATAGCTTTGCCGAACTGGTAAGCTGGTGTAACGTACGCTTCTTAACGCTCATTACGTCCATATGTATTGATGTGTTTGTTTGCCCTGGAAACAACAACCCACCAACAACTTTCTCGATCCTGAAACACATATTGTAAACAGGTTTCTTCTTAGGTTTCAACCTGTCATGTATTTGGGCATTATGTTGACCCACATCGACTTGGTCTTTTCATGTTAATACTGTTTTTGTTGAAGTGAGGTCACTCACGTTACGTGTTTCTGGTCTAAAATCGCTTATTAACCCGTATAATTTTATCTTCCGTTTTGTGAATGCATACGTACTTCTCCATTGGCTATATCGTTATCTGTTTATTTTTCCTGAACTTTCAGTCAAACTTTTTATGAAGCATTTGATTAACTGTAGCCGTGTTCGTCGCCAGAATTTCACTGAGTCAAGAATGTTTCGGCATTTTAATGCATATATGTCGTTTGCATCCTAACATTTATGTGGTTCCGTTCATTCTCTTTGGTCTGATCTGTGTATCCACATCCTCAACTAAATTCTGTTTCAGTTCTGTGTACGCGCGTTCCCGTGCGTACGGTTCAGCCGTTATTTTCCATATAGAAGGCTTTTTTTTATTAATCCAGACAATTTTACAGATGAATTGACTCCAAAGTCAAATTAACAGTTTCATTAAATATCCAACCTGCTGAATATTTGGTTGTATAAATACTGAATATTCATCTTCTCAAGTGCATAATACAATTTCTTAATCTGAGTTTAAACGCACTAATTTGCAAATGAATCTGGTCTTACGAAAGTGACTGCATCATGAACAGACTTGAGCCAAAGTAGCGAATGTCAGAGAGAATGTTATGACTGCTTTCGTTGTACAACTGTATGAATTCAACACAGCATCACAGATCCGCTCATATCTACAAGTTTGAATCGACTGTACTGTGGAGACCGTGCGGATTGTTTCTGTTTCATCTCCAAGGTCCAACCTCATTGGATGTTACTTACCTTACTGGTTCTTCACCGATTGTTTACTCTATTTTACACACAATATTCATGACTGTCTACGTGCTGAGGGCGTATCTGTAGTCATTTGTTTACAGTACGGTGATCTGTACCGTGGTTTTCTCTGTTGGTTCATCTGCTCTGCACGCTTACGTTCACGACTGTTGGCGCCTGCCTGGACATCATTACAAAACGTTCTGTTTTTTCCATTTATGAGGAACTGACTACTACTGTATGGATGTGGATTACACTTGTATTAGTCCTTTTGTATACACGTTCACATAAGGGAGCAGATTGGTACGTGTCACTTATAGGATGCGTACGATCACTCTCTCCTTATCTCAGTGAGCTCCGTTCAATCGTCATTTACTGCCATACTCATGCCACACTGCCATCTAACCATATACGCTGCCGAACAAAGATGCACCAGTCTGCTGAATCTTTCAAGCCGTCATTTTTACTCATAACTTGTTACTCTGATAGGGACAGTTTCTTGCATTCATTACTTAATATTCCATTACAGTTCCGTTGACTCTGATACCATCGTCCACTCTTCTTTTTATACCTTCTTTAAGATCACCCAACTCAATGTATGTCTCTTTTGAATACTTTATATATATATATATATATATAAAAGGTACACGCTGAGTAATGAACGAATTGTTGTAACATTTCATGTTCACATTACGATCCATTATTAAACGAATAAATCTACCGTAATAAGATTGTTCTGCCACTCACTGTGTTCACCTGTCGGTCCCTCTTCACTCGTTTTTCGTTTCAGCGTCAACGCTGCTGACGTAGTGGCTGTTCATATCTACGTGTCGACTGAACGGATTCAGTACAAGCCGTTTCTCTTTCATCTTTGCCCGTGTTATCACTTTTGCATGATCTATTTTGACCTCGTGCCCTGTGTCCGCGCAGTGGTGCCACAGTTGTGATCTAGGGTCGGCTCGTCACATCGCTAGTTTGTGTTCAGCTGTTTGCCTGTCTTTCCTACGTCTTGTTGATCATACCAAAGACGTGGAATCGTGTAGACCACGCCAGATTGTTAATGCGGTTCTACACGATCTTTGGTGTTCACCGAAGCTGAACGGAGTATCGAGTTTGACTTGGATGCTCAACGACTGGAGTATCCTTCGTGCTGCTTCAGATGTGCCGTGAATATGGCACTGTCATTCATGTTTTGTGGTCCGCATGCTCAGTTCTTATGGGCCTGTGATAAATGTCTTTATGAAACTACAAGGGTACCCAATGCAATTGAACAATGTGAACTGGTGTTCTCGTTCTTGTCTTCTAAGTTTGGATGAGCTACAATGTTTTATATGCATGTCGGAACATCGTTCCCAAACAGCTTTAGGTTGACAGACTGGATGGTTACTATTGAACTTGGAAATGACCTCGATTTACGATAGACAGTAGTTTCAAGCTTGCCACCAGGTCTTTTTATATCTGATGTATCGAGGAACAATAGGCGTGAATTTTCCTACTTCGCATGCAAAAGCACGCGAACTCCTCCAACTACCTGAACGACAGGCGTATTAGAAACAAAACGGTCCTCGCTTGTTTAATACGTTGACATTTTTTATGGCTAAAAGACACTTGGACAACTGAATACATGTCAGAGGGATGGTCATAATATAGTGTTAGACGATATACCCACATACAACCGAGTTTGTGTCACTTCGGCGAGCTCGGACATCCCGCACGGAAAAATCACTTATCCAACCTAAGGAAAAGTGTATGGGGGCGGAAGAAAATAATTATTTCACCAAACCTTGCTTTGTAAGTTATAATTCATATTTTAAAGAAACAACCGAATCTCGTGATCAAACTTTTACAGCATTTCGATGGCGTTATGTTGATCAATAAGGTTTGTCTGTCGAGTAGTAGAATAGCATTCCAAGAAAATAAGCCAACTTCCATGGACATTGACTAATATGAAGCGGGCAAAATGACGAAAACAGTCACCACGGTGCTAACTTCTGATGATAAAAAAACAGCATATTAATTATGAGACGTAATCAGTTGGTTAGAACCGATTATCTTTAAAACCGTCTGTCACGATGCATCCCAATAAGAATTTGCTGCATGAAGGCGTATCATAAGAGTTGACATAAGAACGACATTCATCACTCAATAAAATGTATTACTGATACCTCCGTGTTAAACCAGTGTAATCAGGCCGGCTTTTACGTATTCACTGTGACCGCAGTGAATCTCGTCTGCTTGTGGTATCGTTACCAAATGAAAAACCTATAGGCTAATGCAGCGGATACGTTTTATCCGCAGATGCTAACAGTGTTACCGGCCCTGGAATGGCTATATTAGTGTAACTTTGTCTGAACAAAAATGATTCTCACAAATGGCAGGTCTCATCACCGAGAACTTCGCCATCCACTCTCTAGCGAACGATACAGAGGCTCATAGACTTTCCAGTAGGCCCCTTTCGAAAAGAAGCACACCCACAAAAACATGGCAATCACCCGATTTATCTGTCTGGGATTCAGACGCACATTGTTAATGCTCTGTCCGGAAGTTACGGAAGATGTTCTCCTATCAAACTAACTCAGTTTGCAATCGATGTGGCTATAAGGAGGCGCCACATTAGATCGGTCGGTTAAAGCAGTCAGAAATGTTTCGTTACATAATAAGACAAAACTGCAGTTCTTCGAACCACTGTGATCATTTCAACCAGGAAAGTAGCTTCAAGTTCAAATGATAAGTAATTGCTGTTCTAGAAACATTTCGGCAAGATATGTTGGGATACAGCCATTCAGCGCGTGCTGAACCGAACAGAGGACCTCTTCTATCAGCGAAAGATGTCGAATTCCATTGAGAACTAAATGTATGGATACTGTAACGTGCAGTCGAAATCATCAAGTGCGCACGGGTTGAATTTGAATCGTGTAACAAGAAATGCTGCTATGTTGTCGGCGCCGTTTTAGTTATCGTTTGTGTAAGTCGTGTGCATTGCTTACTGGTCCTTTGGCTCATGCTGGTTCATGTTGTTCCCTTTTAGGGGACTGTTGCTAAAACCCCTTACTTCAGAAGAACGCCTTCTTCCGGTGTCTCCACGTTACCCCACAATTGGTCCGCAAGTGTGACGGACAGATAGAGTAAAAACGGCCGGCTTATAGGTTACAATATACTACGCGGTAAACTGTAGACATCTGATTCCGTCAGAATTATCCACCGTTATCCATGTGTATAACAAAATCTGTTCATATTTCATACGTTCCGACAGATTGGAAGGCTAAGCTCTATAATGCCCAGAGTGGTTCTTTAAAGACTATGAGCTCAGTTCGCTCAATGTGGCACACCAGAGAGTTTTTCCCATACCGGTGCAAACTTCGCGTGTGTTGAATCAAAAACGTTCATTGAAAAATGGAAATTCTTGCTTTTTACAGTCGGTTCCTAGTCCCTATCAGTCGAATGGCAAGATCTGAACGTCGTTCAAGATGCCAAAGCGAGCATTACAGATTGTACAGCTACCCGGAACTGATCTTTGTGCTACAATGCAAGAGAAATTGGACGCTCCAATCGTTTCGTGCAACATTGTCCAGCTCAGGGAATATTGGGAACGTGTACGCACTTATGAGCTATTGTAAATCGTTCGCTAACATAGACGTCCAGCGAACGCGAAGCGCACAGTAATTCGCGAAGACGAATTATAAGCCGAAAGTATTACCATGGCTTTCCGAGCGAAGCACTATGGGTACGGTGGCTGGTAGTTGACACCACGGTTCAAAAAGTGTGATTTCAACTTTGTTGGTTTTTTTAGTGAACCAGTGCAAGTAACAAACAGTTGATGTAATGAATGCAGAATCAGGTCAATTTCATCGCCGTGAGGAGCACTCAAGACGGCTTTTGGATTCCAAACTCCGGTTGTCTCATTAGTCGCCTCAAAATTTTCGTCAATCTGGAGACATGTGAACTACGTCGAAAGTGCTGACAGCGTTGGTTGGTTGAACAACTATGTGCCCATAATGATGCGTACTGTGTTGCAGAAACTCTTTATCAATTTAGTTGCAATGCATACTGGATGTTTGTTTCAGACAATCACTACGTTTTCTATCGACTTCATGAAAGTAATCAAGGTCAACACATTAAAGATTTGTGTTTGGATTATCGCTTTGAGGTAGTTAGTTCGTCATACCGAAATTGAGTGTTCTCATATAGGTGGTCCAGAATTGCACACTCTCACCAACGAGACTGAAGTAATGGCGACGCTGCTCTGGCCACCCACTTTGATAGACCGCCTCCATGCCTATTCGATTCAGCAATGCTGTATACACGTCCCCGAAATCATGGTACCTATTCATTTGAAGCAGGATCAATATTAAAATGTTTATTCGGTGTATAGTGAACCCGAATCCAGTTGCATCGGTTTTTTGCATAGCACATAAACTGGAGTAAGTAGGTTAATTGTTACGGTTGATTAAAAACAATAACCCATTAGTAAAAACAATAACATTTTTTAGTTTCATGCTCATATGACTGTAAACAACAGTGTGGTAATGCAATAAAATTTCTAAACTACGAATATAAGAGATAAACATTATGATCGTTAAACTGTAATCAAAATGACAGCACGTTTGCTGACCGAACCAATAATATGCTGAATCTTAATCATGGCCTTGCACTCCTCTCTGAACATATACTTACAACTGTGCTGTGAATGTTCTTCACAGTAATGTTGGCATCCCAAGTTTTTATAAATAAGAAGACCGTCTTTAATTAATTGCAATGATTCTATAAGCATGAGTCGTTGTGAATATAACATACATCCAGGATGGTTCCTCAGTTATCCGAAAGCTGACGAATACGTGGCGTGAATTAAAATTTCGACCGAAGTAAAATAACCGACATGGGACAATTCAACATAAATAAGACAAACGATGAACAGTTTATGTAACCATGCTAGGTGGATCGATGTCGCTATTATTAATGCGCAGCGAATGAATTGAGTCAGGGAAGAAATGAACGTGAAGTATTGGTTTCCATCCAAACTGGGACGAAACCAACTCCTCTTCAAGTTTGTGTTTTCAGTGTTTCATTATCTGCTAGGATGAAACAGTCTGTAATTTTACTGGTCTCTTTCATAGTTACCTTAAGCTATTGACCTGTCGGATTGCTCAAATTTATTTTTTTGTCAGATTAGGCCTGGCTATTTGCCATTGTTGGATTGTCCATAGTGTAGGCGACTGGAGTCTAATACATTTTCTCTAGAATGCATCCGTAAGTTTGATTGAAACGACTTGCTCTGTCGATAATCGAACTAGGAGATAATGGACTGTTTCTGATCAATTACGAACTAGTCGTTTTGATTAAATGATATGCAGAACTCCATCTTAGACACTGTCCCCGTGACAGTATGGGTAAAACCAGTTTATCAATTGAATAATCCTTTCCCAAAAGTCTGCCTGATAGTTCAATTCAGTGAGTAAAAATCCAGTCACATTCACGGATGAGAGAAACTTGACCAACTTTCGCTCCATTCCACGTTTGCAATAACACTCTACCTATTTGCATTTGGTTCCATTGCAGCCACAAGGTTATTATGAACAGTCCGTTCTAGCAACGAATCCGTTACAGATACACAACAATTAACGTATGAGCGAACAGTGCGTTAACTCGACAAGTATCGCCCTAAAGCAAATCAGGCTGTTGTCATATCGTCTTTCGGCCACGCGTTCTTATCTGACAGTCAGAAGCTCAATCTAATTCATCCTCGGTATGAAAGATGGATCCATGTTAGTCTCGATTCTACAAATGAATAGGGGACTTTGTGACAGGGATGGGAATGGTCTTTGTTACTGAGTATACCATTTCAAACCGATTTTTATAGTTCTGTTTCGGGAGATTATTCAGAAAGTGGTTCAAGCATAAACTGCCACTATCTTCATACCAGTGTCCAGTAAACAGTGACTGGAAAGTGTTTGGTTAGAAAGATTATCGGATGTTCGTACATGGAAAGAAGGTAGAAATTTTGTAGTCTCCGGCCGACTCTAAATAGACCGTGCCGAATGTATCAGTTCAACTCCCCTAAAGGACTGCAAATGTTCAATAACCTCATTTTGTAATTTAACTTTCCTGTAAAGTACTTCCTTTGAAAATATTTTTCCGGAAACGTGTACTGCTGTACCGGCTGGATCACTTCTTTGTTGGTTACCTGTCATCCACTGTCAATGAATGGACGCATCCGTGATCAGTTATACCTATTCTTGGTTTGTTTATTGTGAATTAGAAGCCATTCTGAACGCGTTATACCTTATCTTAAGGATGTATCACTTTAAATTTATTGAAGAGTACTTTTCCCATCGTAAAGGAGGTGTTAGATTCGTTGAAATTTTACCAGTTATATACAACTAACAAAGCGTATATGCACTTGACATTAGTGAAGGTGCGTGGATTAGAGGAAAGAATCGACAAAGATTTTTCTCTTCTGAAATGATCAATATCTTATGAGAACGTAACATACCAAAACGTAGTAAATGACTAAAAAAAGGGAAACATGAATGGGATACGATAATCTGACATTAAACGGGTTACTTCGATAAATATTGATTTGTGAGTACTGGAATTGGAGGTTTTACGCAACCGCAAAGCTGCCTAGATGATCACGCGGATCGGACAACCGGGTTAGCATCTCTAATGTGTGTATCCAGTCACCTTTGATAATGCTGTCATTACAGATTCTGTCAGACTGTTCCAAATTCGACACATCCTCACATTGTTTGTAGCTAAAATGCGGCTTTCGTGAGTGCCTTTCAGAGACAATGGTTTGGACTATGCATAAGAGCATGCTTCAAAGGATGGAACACCGAGCTAGCCTTACTACATCAATATAAAATCTTCTCTTATCCGCTGATAACACATGGACAGTTGACGTTGTCTGAACCTGAGACGATCATTTCTTCTTTTTGTCTGCCCCTAATCGTGTGGTTCAGTGTAAGTGAATGCACATTCCTGACAGTGTTATCAATTTTACTAACTTTCTAAATTAGTGTCCCTCAGCACCCCTCCGATGTGGAATTTTGTCAGTCATATTCTTTGACTCCCTAGAGCCGATCCCAAAAAGTTATACCGAGGTCTGCCATTTGATTCCAATTTCGGCTGTTTTTCGAAGGAGTGCCAGCACGGCTGATCAGCCTAAGGATTCGGGGGCAGGTTGAGTCTGTTTTTCACACGCACAAGCAATAATCGCTAACTCGTGATATCGTACTTTGATTGGAGTGTCATAGAATGGAAATTTTGGCACACCAGTAGCATTAGTCATCGTGATGTCATGATCTATCGGTTAAAGTATCCAGATAGTGAGAAACCGAGGGTATTGAATAATGACATTAGTCACTACGAAAATTACGAGTCTTTCCACTCACCTAATGTAAATGTTTAAGCATTTATTGCAACGTCCAACAGAATATAGTCCTGATTTCCCACTGTCAAATTATGAACAGCCAAATCCCCTGAAAAGGTTTCGCAAACCTATAAGCCTCAGATACTGAATGGTATATGACTCCACAAAATGTGTACAGTATGTTGTCACACTCGTATTCTTGTGAATCCCTTCGGAGATTTAATTTTTATTTGTCTGACGATGTTGTCTCGCGATTGCTGGATGTCCTATGACATAAACAATGTCATGCAATAAAGGATACCTTTTTAAAGGCCTTCATTGACAGATTTACTGTTGAATAAAAATAAATTACTTTATCAGGAACATATAGTAAAATCTGTGGTGAGCCAGCACAAAAGAATCATACAGAAGTGCCCTCTTTGAACAAGACGTTTTCTTCATTGGGATGGTATTAGCCAACAACTAATACTCTGTTACTAAAAGCAAGAAGATCATATGTTCACCTCTTTTCTAACGTACATACAAAGACAGATATAGGATATTCCAATAAAGAAAACCAATCTGTATTGAGTTTTAAGGTGAAAACAAATGTGTGTTTGACAACATGGACAACATGCTTTGAATGCGTATCACTTGGTATCTAGACGGTAGCTTCCTTCTGATTGAAAGAATATTCAAGACCTGTCAGCTTTAATTACTTGGAGTTGTTATAATTAAGTTTTGGACGCATCGATTAACAGAAAGCGTCTCCTAATGATATCGTTCGATCAGTTAAGTAAAAACATCATACACCATTGTGTGTTCTACCTGTTTCATAACCTGCTAAGAAAGAAAACTTATTGTTGGTTCTGAGTATGAACAATGAAAAGGAGTTTATGTTCACTGCAAGTTTTACTAGTGATATGGTGACAGGACGGTAACCAAAAGATTTGTGCTTTCGACCAATAGCTGGATGCCAGCACATTATCAACCATGTCATTCATACATCTGTAAAGGTATAAACATAGCCAATGTTAGACTTGTTATCCCACAATGTCTTCCATGCCGTTACTGTGATGAGTGACCAGATTGGTGGGACGGCTATTTCAACACTCGGTAAACTATCTCAACGCGGCTGTAAGGTATATCCAGAAGCGCATAACGATTGGATTGAGAACAACATGCGCGATCCGACCAGCCATTGCCCAATAAAATTGAACTGACGGAAAAGAAATGGCAGGCAAGATATCCACGACAGAAAACGTGAGGCATTCACACAAACCAGGCGGAAGTGCACACGACGTATAGATGGAAACCGCCACTGCTTTGTGGACTGGAATTCTGGCTCACAAACACGTGCGCACATTTGGTGTGGGAACGTTTGTATTGGACAATAACGATCGTACACTATTGAACGGCTTTTTGTCACAATATGATGAACTCCAATTCGTTTGTTTTTGCATCGCTCAATTTGGTTTTTTGCACTACCGTTTTGTAAGACAAATTCCTCACGGTTTGTTTTTGTGCACACACTCCATTTGGTGGCAGTTTTCTATGACGTTGTTCGTTAATTTATTATGTACGGAACACGTCTGATCTGATCACATCTTCAGTATTCCCTTCACTTTTATCCTAATCAAGAGGTTTACAGCTGTTCTGCTAGAATGCGTATAATCGCGGATCATCACATAATGGTCAGTCAACCAACATCTGACCAGATTGTGTCCACAAAGCAATTGCGAGAAGTGGTTTTTAATATATGCACTTCCTTATGTACATCTGTCTATGGGTGTGATCTGAAGAGAGCCCAAATTCATGTACAGCGGCTTCAAATGCCGTTGGCATTAAATGACAAGGTGGAACATTTCAGGATGAAGTAAAGGGACTTAATGACCGAAGGGAAAGTGTTATCCCTAGTCACTCAGTAGTTAAACCAACTTTCTATTCACTCAATCAGTCATCGGTTGGTTCCGCTGAATCTGTGATAATATCACTCTCGACATTCCCAAAATCTTGAACCCCCTGCGACGTGAGAGCTGCTTTACTAGTATCACCGTGCTTGTTCATGTGGTACGGTGAATGTGAATCAACTACAAACCACTAACACCAGAGTTAGTGTGTTGGTGTGCGCATGGCAACTTTACTCGTGGCTGTATAATGAATCCGCGTCACTTTCATTACTGTAGGTTATATTCCTTAGAATAGCCATTTTTTAGCCATTACCGTTGGGACAGCCATCTAACTAGTCCGACGCTTGAATTCTGAAGGCTGACAGGATTATCCGTAAACATTCGTCCACTTTGGCGGCCGGCGTGCGGTTGTGCTACAGGCTCTTTCATGTCCATCTCCCTAGCGCCTTTACTTGTTCACATTAAGGTCTACTTGTTGTGCGGTATATTGATCATTAAATAAAGTTTGTTTGCAGACTCGCCGTTTCCTGCTCACGATTTCCGACTCGCGTTAGCATAAGGCTGAACGAACTTTGAGCGTACGAACCAAAGAGAGATGAACTACCTTCATGGTAAACCTTCACGTTGAACGAACTTATACGTCGCGACCAGATATTCAGTCATGTATGCGGTGTAGTTGATCGATACCATTTAGTCAAGAACGGCGGTCAGTTACTATATCGAATTTGGTTTCAAGAAGTGGTGACTAAAACAGGTTGCTTGAAAGCGTGTCGCCTTTAAACACCTAACTGTTTAAGCCAAGGCAGTGGAACTTAAAAACGAATGAGTCAGTCAATACGTAACACTCTTGTTACCCATTAGTGTTAGTACGAGCACTGTTGGTTCTCTACAAAAAGGGCATAGTGTTTCCAACAAACTGAGATTGTTTAATCCTGCTCAGACCACCGTTGTGATTTTTCCGACTCGCAGTCGAGTAGGCGACACCACTTCGTCTTCGTTTTCCCGGAAGGTTTCAGCATTTTCGGTCAGTTGACATTTGTTTTTTATTTACTTATTTAAACTCCATGATCAAAGCTGTTGTCCGTACTAACAGTGAAGACTGTACGGTTAGGCAGCCTGTCAAATTCTGCCACATAAATGTGGATCGTTGACATGTAGTCAATCGACTAAGTGTATTTTACTCCATAAACATTACAACCGGGTTGGTGAAGCCAAGTGGACCACGAATGATCGGATGATAGAGTATCACTATGTACCGCTCCGGGAGCAATTGACACACACAACTATAGGTGATTAAAAATCCCCAGGGGAGTCCTCAGAAAAATGGTGTGGCGAACATGCTCGTTTTCGGTTATTCATCATCAGGCCAATTACGTAACGTCTGCATGAAACAGAAGTTTCTCAAAATTGAACACCACCCACACTTGATCGCATCCTTCGTATTCAAATAAGCCTTTCGACTAGCCCATTTCGAAAGGAAGCACAAGACTCGAGTTTCGCTCTTATTCGGGCTCATCAGTAGAGCATATCCTTTTCCGGATCACAGTGCAAACTCTGATCCTCGTGCTTGTGAGACTAGCGTGTTAACTCACAGTGGGCATGACCGAATAATCAAGTCTAAACGCCCAACCACAACCTTGTATGAATATTGTTCAGCTTGCCAGATCATATCGAAAGGAGAATGAACAGAATCACTCTGTTCTAGCCAATCGATAACCCCGTGATCAGGACTTTTCAGTTAGGTTGAAGTTACTGCCTTCATTGAACCAACTGAGCATGGTTTGAATCAGTACTGAAGGTTCGGAGACCTAGTGTGGGTGGTGTTCATTTTTGAAGTATCCCAAATCCCAGAACCTTCACTACTGAAACAGAGTTGTCAGGACGAAACGAACACAAACAAGTAGCAAGTTCAAGTGAGTTCCGTCACGTCATCTGTACACACTGAGACAACGTTTTGTACGATTACGTCACAATTACGACGCAACTGAAACCATGGCGTTTTGATCGGTCGTGATGTGGGTGGGTGGCCATGGCAACTTCAACGCCTGAACCAGGTGCTTCCGTGCGCACAAGGGTGGGTTTTTAATCCAATTCCAATCGCACCAGCTGTGGCCAAAATTAGGCGTGACAGCTTTTGAGTGACCGGCGTTGAATCGGTAAATCGAACGAAAAGAGGAGGTCAGGTTGACAGTATGATGTTGTTGTATTCAAGAACGACGGAAAATACCAGTGGTAAGTAAGCTTTATTAGAACAACCGATTCACAATACGTTACGGAAAACAGTTAGTCCTCACTGCACGGGCAACCGCTGCCCGCATGTCATTCATCGCTTGAAGTTCAGAGCAATCTGATTGGCCGACTGCATGACTCAGTTGCATTTGATTGGACACAACGGATGTGTATCAACGGGGTGTGTGACACTTGAGCTGATCCAGGCTGGATGACGCACATGGATACGTTCAGACAAACACCTGGTAGTGCGACCCATGTAACTAGTTCCACAGGAACAGGTAAATGAGTATACACAAAAAAGTCACCCTCTATCACTTACTGATGCTATCTGTAGTGGACAAGTGGGTATGCGCTAGACCCTTGTCCATTAACAATTTAATACGCCTTTCCTGAAGAGCAATCGTAACGTAGTCCCAACAGGCATCAAACCAGAGAGCGCAACGAGGTTTGGAAACAAACCGTATAGTTCCAGCAATGTTTGGAGGTATGATTAGTGGTTAGCTCTAGCCTAGTCTGGGACCAACGGCAGCAACCAAGAGAAGAAAAGAACAGCGAGGTCGGCTACATCCCACTCAGCGTCACTCAGAAGCCTGCTGCAATCGAAGAGTACGTGGAACCTTTGGATGCTTTAAACAACGATCGAAAAGGTTCGGGTTAAATGACCTTGAAAAATAAAACGGTAAATGAATCGTTAAGAAAGGGACCAGCATTCGCTGCATGCAATTAGTTGCACGGCTGAAGAAAATGGCACTGAGTTCATATCAGGCCTCCTATTGCAGGCCAACATAGAATCATGCACACAGAACAAACAAACAGGAAAACACGGTTGCAGTCGGGATCCTTAGAGAAGCCACACGATCGCTGTTCACTACACATCCTTGGTTGATAAAGGTGAAGTACATAGGAGAAATAACAACAAACAAGGCTTGCGAGCATCTATACATTTTAAAATGGAATGCATTCACTGTCTCGATGAGCGACTGTGTCGTCTTGAGGTGAGTTGGGGACAGTGGTTTGCACATCTATGATAAAGTCCGTGATGGAAGTCTTGTCAGACTGAGGACAACTGAAGAAGGAACATTATGTGTTTGTTCTTAATAGAATATCAGTAGTTTGCATCGGTGTCCCAGGACGATAGAGCAGTTTGATTCCATATTTTTGCATTCTTGGTTGCATTCTCTGTGTCCTTTTCGATATGTACGAGGGGGAGTCAAAAAGTAATGCCATTTTATTCCGGACAGGTATAATTACCAACACAGGAACATGTATTATACATCAAAATAAAGCTGGTCCCCTGTGGATCACATTCCTACTTCTCAACCTAGTCACCGTTACGCTCAATCGCAACGTTCCACCTTTGAATGAGCGCATGTATCCCTGCCTCGTAAAATTTTGTTGTCTGTTCTTTGACCCACTTCTTCACTGTGGTTTTCACTTCCTCGTCACTGGAATAATGTTTACCTTTCAAACCCTCTTTCATGGGGCAGAAGAGGTGATAATCTGAAGGTGCTAAATCTGGTGAGTATGGAGTATGCCGTAAAGTTGTCCACCCGAATGAGGCGATTGTCTCCCTTGTCTTGATGCTTGTGTGTGGTCGAGCATTGTCTTGCAGAAGGAGGACTTTGCGGATTGGCAAATCGGGTCTCACTCGTTGGATTCTTGCTCTGGGCCTCATCAGGGTCTCGATGTAGGTGCCAGAGTTTATTGTTTCTCCTCTAGGCAAGAACTCAAGTAGAATGACACCCTGATCATCCCAAAAGACAGTCGCCGTGATTTTTCCAGCTGACTTTTGCGTCCTGAACTTTTTTGGTTGTGGTGATGATGAGTGGCGCCATTCCATTGACCGCCTCTTTGATTCCGGTTCATAATGATGAACCCATGTTTTATCATCTGTTATGAGCCTTTGAAAAAAGGTGTTGTCTCCCTGACTTTGTTCAAGAAGTTCAGTGCAGGCAATGACCCTGTCAGTCTTGCGTTCGGTAGTCAGCTCTCTCGGTACCCAGCGGGCACACACTTTCGGAAATCCAAGTGATTGGACTATATTGTAAGCACTTCCGTGGCTCACTCCAAGGTTTTCTGTCAAATCATCGAGAGTTATACGCCTGTCTTCTCTGATCAGAGCATCTACTTTTGCTTTAGTGGCAGGATTGACAGACGTCGATGGACGGCCAGAACGGGGTTTATCGGCTACGCTCATAGTTCCCACCTTTTCATCTTTCAAACGACGAACCCACCTGCATACATTGCTATAATCTACAGTATTGTCCTCAAACACATTTGTTAATCGTCTGTTAATGTTCATGGGGGTTTCCCCCTCAGCAACAAGGAATTCAATCACTGCTCTTTGTTTTTGAAGCAAGTCTACGGGGGCAGCCATTTTGAATTTTCCTTGTGAGTCCAAAACCATGAAAGTAAGAAGCAAACTATTACATAACGTAAATGATATAATCATTTATAACTGGGAAAAAGTTCAGATAATTTTATGAAAAACTTCACCAGAATTAAAAACATTGACATTACTTTTTGACTCCCCCTCGTAATAACGACT
Source organism: Paragonimus heterotremus (assembly GCA_013368495.1). Taxonomy (NCBI): domain Eukaryota; kingdom Metazoa; phylum Platyhelminthes; class Trematoda; order Plagiorchiida; family Troglotrematidae; genus Paragonimus; species Paragonimus heterotremus. Next base: position 31,407 of record LUCH01006683.1, read on the forward strand.
TCCTTAATGATGAACCCACAAGTCGTATAAATGATTATTTTTCAATCGAACCACTAAGACTTGTCGCGTTTCAGGGCACCTATCCTTGCTAGCATCTTCTCTATTTATGCATGGCTTCTCTCCACCTGTAAACAGTCTTTTGCTGCGATAATCTTTTGCTATTTTATTTGTTACTAATACTAAACGTAAGCCAGTTCCATTGCTGTCACGCCGAGTGACTAGAAGCAGGGTTGTACTGTAGTTTATTGATACAGGGACCTCAATAATAATTTGTCTGATTTTGTTCAATACACAATATCATTCTTTCTCCAATTTCTGCAGAACTCATTCAAATGAAAAAATGCCGATGAGATACAGCAAGTCGGATAGTTATGCAAGTAATCCATCCAAATCGTTAATCATGCCTTTCAATCGAGCTACTGCTTTCTAACTGTCGGAAGTTGGCATTATGGTGATCGTTTTTGTCATTTTAGGAACATTTTTTTCACTGGTTTGACGTTAGCAGATACCAGTGATATGTGATTTCTTAGTCCCGTGGTTACACTGCTACGTGACAAACCAATCCCTTGATTAACGCGATACATTAGAAATGCATTCAAGTTTCACACATTGTAGTCTTCGTTTATATGTCCCGTTTATTTCCAGATTTAACTCACTTTGCCTTTATTAACGATAGCCCTACTGATTTCATCATATCTTCATCGATTTGCGTGCAATCGATTGTACTTCCACCTTTTGTTCCGTGGATTAACCACCTTGAATGTACGCTTATTTCTCAGATTTAAACAGCTAAGCGTTGATTAACATGTAGAGGACTAATTCAATAGGAGGGTAAAAATGCCAGTATTCAGTACAAAACGCGGCAGCCGAATAGCCCAC
>LUCH01006685.1:15759-31477 GCA_013368495.1 Paragonimus heterotremus
AACTCCAGGTTGCCCTGAACAGCAAGAGCAAATCATTTTTCGATTAGAACGAAGTGGGGAAAAGTTTGTTCCAACATTTGTCTAGCTACGTTTTGAATACGTACACGCTGGGGGCCTCCACGGTCTTTGCAGGCAATTTGTTCCGCGAGCTGACTACCCGGCTAGTGAGAAAGTTAAACCTAACTGCCAATCGTGATCTTGTCTGGTTGATCATCAACCTATGTCATCTTAAATCTCTGTCCTGACACATCGCTAACAAACATTCCAGGGGACTTGTGCTGGTCTGGTGGATAATCTTGTCCACTTCAATGAGGTCTCCTCTTGCCCGCCAAGTTTCGAGCGAGAATAAGTTCAACGAGCTTAGTCTGTCTTGGTAACTTAAACCCTTCATACCCCATACCATGCGTGTTGAAAGCTTTTATACTTTCTCCTTTTTTCAGATACGGTGACCACGCCTGGGCACAATATTCAGGTGGGGTCGAACTATAGCCGAGTATAGTGGAATGAATACTGTTGGACATGGGTTGGTCATCGCTGGTTTTAGTCGGTATAATGCTCTCCGTGCTTTTGTCGCGGCTGCTACACGCTGGGAAGTTGGAGCAAACTTGCTAGTGACCTGGATACCTAAGTCTCTCGTTTGCTATTTTGTTACAAGTTCGACTGTCTGTCCATATGCACCCCTTATATACCTTGGGGTCGACTGAGTAGTATTAGCAAGGATATGACTTTTGTGGGCATTCAGTGGTGAATCCCACTTTAATGTCCATTCACAGATCTTCAGAATGTCCTCCTGCAGAACGCCCGAGTCCAACGCATTTCCCACCAGCCTTATGTCACCTGTATACAGGTAACGTGGACTGACCTGGTTGTCGGTCAAGTCATTTATGTATACCAGGAAGAGCAGAAGGGTGAGGATTGACCCTTGAGGTACTCCGCTTAACAGGGAACCCTCGTCTGACGGTACTGCTCTTACTATCACCCTGCACCATCTCCCAGTTAGGAACGTCTGTATCCACCTGCAGATTCTAAGGGAAATTCGAGGTTCTTGTAGCTTCCAGCCCAAGCTTGGGGTTGACAGAGTCGAAGGCTTTCTGGAAATCTATGTAGCACACCTCGACCACTTTCCCCGTATCCAGCTTCTCCATGATAGTGTCTAAGAACACCAACAGATTTGTGAGACAAGATCTACATTTAAGAAGGTCATGTTGAGATGCTTTGGAAAATTTCTGCCCGCTGAGTAATCGGCAGATCCCTTCAAGTAATGTGTTCGAAAATTTTGCTGACGACACTAGTTAGGCTTACTGGTCTGTCATTTTCGACCTCTGAACGGTTACCATCTTTGAAGATGGGAATTATAGTGGCTTGTTTCCAGTCCCTCACAACTACCCCTGTTTCCAATACGAGGTTGAACATTTGGGTAAAAGGCGACGTCAGCAATTCGGCCAAAGGTTTTAGGATAGCCGGGTGGATGTGGTCGGGTCTTGCGGACTTTGTACTGGTTAGTTGGAATATCGCTCGCTCAGCTTCGTGGGGCGCAATATCCTGATCCACCATGGCGACACCCACGGTGTTAGGGTGAGGCTCAGGTGCTCCATTGTCCGAGCGAAAAACGCCTTGCAACTGTGCCATGAATGCGTCTGCTATGTCCCTGTCAGTCGTTATAATCTCTCCGTTAAAAGTGAGTGAGGTCCCAATTTCCCTTCTTAGGGAGGATCTGGACTGAGCATAACCGTGAAACATCTTAGGGTTCTTCTTAATGCCTCGTACTAGACTAAGCTCATAGACCAGACGAGCATTCCTTGCTATTTTAATCGCTTCGTTACGGGCTGTTTTATATACCATGAAGGTTTTAAACCCCTTTTGCTGAATATAAGCCTTCCAGGCCACACACATATGCTGGAAAGCTCGCTTGACTCTGAGACGAACCCACGGCTTCCGACCCCTTCCTCCGACTTGTTTCTGAGGGACGTTCCTCTCTGTAAGGGCCCGAAGGTTGTCAACGTAGTTTGCCCACAAACTATGGACGTCCTCTACAGAAACTCTTGCGTTCCAGGTCATTATATCAGCTTCCAATATCAGTTTTTTGTGGTCGATTCGGTGAAAAAGTTGCACTTTGTGTGCCTGTTTTACCAATGGGGAACACTGAAACGAGAAATATACCCTTATATGATCGCTCTTTCCGAGTGGTGCCGCAGTCAACATGCTAGCGATGTCAATGCTATGGCGAGTTATGATTGAGTCTAGTGTTCAGGCTATCTGACCAGGTCGAGGTCTCATGGCCACTCTAACATGCTGCGTTAGTGTGAATTTGTTGATTAGGTTGAGCATTTTGTGACCAAAACCTCTACCACTGACAGATCCCACTCGCTCGTTGACTTTAGGAGCATTAAAATCCCCCATAACGAGAATGCGATAGTCTGACTGACAAATCGATTGGGGCGATTTCAGCAATGCTTCGTCTTCTTCTGGTTGCGCACCCGGACTTCGATACACCCCGAAGACTATCAATGGGGGGTTGACATGGAGAAGGCTGACGGCGGTTTGAATGCTCACGCAGCTCCAGTTATAATTTGCGGGCGACTGCCTTATAGAGCTTTTCATCAACAATAGGCAACCGCCTTCAACGGCATTGCCACGATCACTGCGATACCTTTGGAACCCACGCGCCCAATCCCCCGAATCTATTTCTTCTTTGAGCCATGTTTCTGTGAACAGGCAAATATCTACGGAGTGAATTGCTGTTTGCAGTTCGTCTCTTTTATTAAGCAGGCTGCATACATTGGCCAGCCCGCATTTCAGCTCCGGCGATCTGGCCTCCTGCCTGCTCCGTAGTTTGATGGAATCTAATCCCTCGGAGGCTTCCCCCGAGGGACTACAACAATTTCGCGCACGTTTGTTTTAATCCGTGCCTCCAGTAAACGCGTATTAACAGTTTCACTTGTTCGTGTGTGATGAATTCGGTTGTGTTGCATCACTTGATGCCTGTGGCCACTCACAGTTTCGTTCAAAGCCTAGTAAATGCGTGAAATTTATTCTGCTGTATCAACTTCCTTGTTCCGGCTTTATCAACGGTGGTTTACTCACATAAATTACGTAATTCGCTAAAACGTGTATTTTGCAGCAAGTGAAAATTACACAAGTTCATTGGAATTCCCTACATCACTCCGAATACATTCATGAGCGAATCTTTCATTTTCTGAAACAACTGTAAGTTCTGTATCAGACAGTCCGAATACGTTTTTGCTGTATCTCGCTTATTTGCTGAGATACTCCACTTCTAACTTGTGCTGGAGCTTGTTTCTTTTGCAGGTATCGTCACGGAATCAATATTAAGCTTTTGCAGATATTTTCGATGAACAGGATGTTTATTTTTATACATGGGGCTTTCTGTTAACTGCCTGCAATCTTTTTTAGTTAAAAACTTGTTTGATGGCAATGGTTTTTTCAATAATCCCAAGATATACGAAGTTCGTTACTCGGTTGTTGAAAGTGTAACGTATCGTACTGCCGTACTGTTGGCGCCACTTTTGTCTCCGATTGTGTAAGCCGTGTGCATGTCTTACTGGGCCTTTGGCTCACGGTTGTTTCTATTGTCTCCTTTCACAGGACTATTGTTGGAACCCTTACCTCAGAAGAGCGCTGTCCCCCGGTGTCTCCACGTTGCTCAAACTTGGTTTACGGGTGTAACTGGTACACGAAGCCAGAACGTCTGGCTTGCCTGTTACAAAAGCAGACGGTGGCTTGCATTGTGGTTGGGTATATTAAACGCTCAAAGAACACTGCGAGAACGGTCGTGCTAATGGGCATCGTAAAATTTAGTAAACAGAGCGTGGCAAAACTTTTCGCTGGCCGACTGCCCATCTGGCCAAACCGGAGTCGGACCGACTCCGGTATTTGGTGTAGGACGGATCCGGTCCGACTGGTGGCCAGACACGGCCCGAACCTTATAAGGCTCAACTAAGGTGTTACATTAATCAGAGGCACGGACCCAAAGTTCAGGAACTACCTAATGTGCAATTGGCTTTGTATAAGGTCTAAGTTGGCTACCTATGCACAATCAGATGTTGCTCACTTCGGAAAAAGAACAAACAATTGTCTATTCGGTTTCCAAACTGAATAATATCTGATTGTGCGTGGATGGTCCACTTAGGCTTTATATAAAGCTAATCGCACATTGGCTTTGCAGTCTAGAAAATGCCAGTGAACGACTTAAGAGGCGCACTCAATCATAGACCTGGGAGGTTCAGCGTAATATGTGGTGCATGTAACTTCACAACTTAGCCTGATTCCTAGCTTCCATATGGCCAAACCAGCTTATGCTCGATTACAGTGGGCAGTAATTTTGGTCATCAGACAAAACAGATTGAAGCTCACATTGTGCCCGAAAATAGCCTACTGCAATCGCATCTACTTGCCCACAGTGTCGCTAAATACCTGGTGTTCCCAGTTCCACATGGTATTGATTATACCCAGCCAGCAAAATCTCCCAAGTTACCTGGGTAATTTCTAAAAATTATCTGGTTTGACCCAGCAATTTTAGGGGTAATGGCCCGAAATTGCTCTGAAAATTACCTATAGGGTAGTTTACCCCACAACTTACCCATTCTATATACTTCAATTGTTTCGCTTTCCCCCCACGAAAATGGGGCTTTTTTCAATTCCACACGCAATTCGCCGAATATGCTCAGCGAAAGCTACTTCTTACGTTGTCACTCACATAACAGTCCTCCGACTAAGGAAGAAATAACGGAAAGGCGTTTCACGCTACAACTGAAAATACGGCAGTTAATGTGGAAGTGTATTTGCACTGGAACATGTGCAACCGTAATCCGATCGTCCGTGTTGTCGTAGTACTTGAAATATTTCCGTCACATTTGCAGTCATTGTTCGACTGATGAATAAGTAACCTGTAAACTAGATAAAAGATACAATTGCAATTGAAAATTTGAAATTCTATATCTTCGTAAACAAGCGAGACAGAGCAAAAGTGAATCATAACAGTCTTACAGCATACTTTCTAGGCATTCCAACAGTGTTAGACATTTGCTAGTTCATATCCAGTAACCCGAATATGTCATCCCAAATTGTGCAAAACTCAAACAAACCGTAATAATACAAGTGTCATGTGTATGAAATTTCATGTCTCAGTGTATACGCAATGCAACCTTAGAGTATTTATCCTTATCCGTACGTGTACACCCCCTAGCATTCTGTAGCAATCAAATACGAAGTGTATACATTTCGTATGCTAATTCAAACCAGGTACAATAGTCATATGGGTCCTGATCCGTAGAGAACAGTTTTCGGAACTGACGTATCACCTCATTAAGCAACCAGCTGTCACAGGTTGATATTGTTCACGGTGGGTATGCTTCAAGTTGTCCAAGCTGGGGTTTGTGATTCCTCATTAACGGAACCACACCATACGTAGTTACGAGTTTATCGTGCTTCAACTCAACTATGGCCTCAGCACGGACAAGAGAATCCGCTTCCAATATAATCTGACGTGCGTCGGGGGAAATGACGAACGCTTGCTTGAATACGTGATCATCAATTCCGGCATCATATTCAGCCACGCCTGTGAATCTGAGCGTAAACCTTGGATTCAACCGTTCGGTATGGGCTGTGACAGATGGGCTCCAGGGATTGTGGAAGGACGAGACGGTGAGCGTTCTTATGTGGTGCGCACAAATCACGGAACATTAAGGAGAAACAGAGTTCACCTGCGGAAGCAGGAAACGATGAACACAAGTTCCCGAGCAGCTGAATCCAGTTCCACGGAAGAGAACGAGTTCGTTCTACGAAACCGAAGCATACCGAAGATTATTTAAAAAGGGAAGGATGTGGTGGAGTGTAGCCAATCGTGTAAGCCATATCTGCACTGGCCAATCAGATCGTCCGACATTGACCTATATCTATAGTATACATAACAGACTAGATGAGAGATTGCCTGTGGTGTAGTGAATACACCTCCTGCTCTGAACCTGACTTGTTCTACAAAACCCACCGACTGTTCGAACGACCATTGCACAAGGCTAAACGATCCTTCACGGTCTCGACCCAATCAGTGAAATCCTAGTCCCAGAGTCAATCAAATACCAATCCCAGCCGTCGTTGATTTCTTTCGTGACCTTAACTGCCGTCTTATCAAATGCCTCTACTAGCGGATCTTCCTTCCCAGGCAGAAGACATTCAATGAAATGATTATTTAAGTATGGCTTTCTCTCACCAAGTGGGAAAACTCTTCGTCAGTGTCCACGTCTTTCGCATCTGTAACAGATCTCTCCGCGGTTCTCCTCCATCCTCATCTCCGAGGCCACCACTTCCTGAGTAAAATTTCCCACTGAGCTTCGAACGTGATCCAGTCCATTCAGTTAGTTTACCTTCAACTCGTTGACTGTCGGGGAGTTAGCTAACAGGAGCCGCTTCAGCCGGTTGTTCCAATGTCATCGGATGCGCGATGAGGGCCGCCTGGAGTCGACTCCGGACTGTTGTTGTTTGTTGGCTTGCGTTGCTTTGAGTCTTGGTCCAAACGTGGCAAGGTTTTTCACAGTGTGGCTCGCAGTGACACGGCATACACAAGAGCGTCGCCCCTTGGTCCAACCCCGAAGCCTCCGAGCCGCCGCACGGCCACTTGCCAGTCGGCTTTGCCGCCGAATTCGGCTATCAGCGCCACCCTCGCGGCGGCCCACTCCAGCTTCGCAGGGCCTTGTCGCACCGCCTCCGGCTCCGTCTTGGTCTTGCCGTTGGGCAGCACGTGCAGAGCTGTCAGTCTGGCTCGGTCGGTCCCGACTCCGACTATGCCCGTCATGTCCTCGAAGTCCTCCAAGAAACTCCGGATGTCCCCATCCTCAAGCGGATGCGGCCAGGCGATTTTCATCCTTAAATCCTGGTCACGGCACCAATTGTTGTTAACCTAGAACGTGGACGGCTCGGGGGTTATTTATTCAGGATAACAACACATGTGTTATGTGCTTAAACATGACTATAGATAAAAACACTCATCTACACACTGTACCGGGCCCAGACCAACACGTTTGCCAGGCTCGCCATTGCCGAGTTCTTCTACGTTCCTTCACGTTCCAAAAACTGTTTCTTGCGACTCTGCTGTCCGACGTTTCTTTTTATGTAGTTCCTGCGAATTCCTCAACGTCGAAGTGTATGCTCTGGCTCCATTACTGAATAGCAATGGTACGAGTGGTATCATGTGACCGCCCTTCCTCAGCACACTAGGATCCGTTGTCATCGAAAAATATTGTGAATTTGAAACGTCACAAGGGATACTCATCTACCTCAGTACTCGCCTTTCACACTCAAACATGTAGATAAACACTCACATATACATATATTTAGGAAAATGTAAGCATTGATCATACTGCCTTTGTGTTACATTTTGAAATAAATGCCGACGCCATCAACGTTCACAGCTGTACCGCGGCGCGCACAAGTGAGCTGAAATATTTATTTAATCTACTTCTTTTCAGCGTTTTCCGTAGGACTTAGCCAGCTGCATGTACAAAAACAATCTAAGCGTATGTAGTAAACATCCTCAAATAAGGTAGTGAATTCCTAAGGCGATTTATCTCAGTACTGCACTTACAGAGACGTGACGTACCGAAGACATTAATGTCAATAAATTGAGTGCCCTTCACTATTCATTTCAATGATTCGACTCCACTGAAGGAAGAATGGGGCTGTGCAATCCTAATCGGTAATTAAGGTCTCCTACAGCATGTGACTGTTGATTAATTTCACTCTTCTGGTTGAAATGTGCACCGTAGTGTAGACCGGCACTGTATTGCCAAGACACTTCTAGTGGGGATTATTTACCGTCATTTCGTATGCGGTAGTTTTGATGATGGCACACTCCCTGTATGCCTGGAAACGTTCATCGGACCACATCTGTTTCTCGTCTCACCACTACGTTTAACTTCTGTGATCATCCGAGTTCCACGTGGTTTATGGAGGCGGATTTTCGGCTTCACTGTCGATGTCGATACGATAAAATGCGCAGACATAGCACATCGGCGCCTGGCTGCGACATTCTTCTTGCCAAACCCCCTCCCTCTTAGACCCAATTCTCCTAAGCGACAGTTACCCAGTGAGCAGACTAGTCATGAGACAACCGTTTAGACCACTGTTTGTTGGAGCTTGCTATATTATTTTACCGATCACAACAACCAAAAAAATGTTCGCAGGTTTGAACTGCCTGGGAGGCTGTCTCCGATTACTTCTTTGACGTGATTCGCTTTAACAGAACAATCCTGCGTTTCAAAACGCACTTCGAAGGGCAGACGATTCATTAGTATCGCGTAACCCCCAACCTTTCTCCTTCAGTTCATACTGTCTTCCCGACGACCTACTCCATCAATTCACGAGGTGTGAACTTACAGAAAACTCGATAGACATGTGCGCCCCCCCAATGTTTGACATAAGAGTATGCTGGAACTTCTCGGACGCTCCAAAATCGTACAAGTGCAGAGTCTGCCAATCCCGAAGCAAATGAACCTTCTCATTTGAACATATGCATCTACGACGAAAGAACACGTACTCAGCCTTCTTCTGCGGCTGCCAGATGGGGAAACTTTTGCTGGTTACGAAGTGGTTGCCAAGTAATTCAGGGGAAACGTTCTACTAGTCATCGACGCGGCATCGTTACGAAGCTCCCGGCAATCGCCCCCTGCTGTTGGTTCCTGTGTAATATGTGCTGAAGGTCTTTCATTCAAGGTTAACGTAGATGAAGTGATGGGCCACGGCATGACGGGCTTAAGTTTAGGCAACGGTGCAGCGATTAGCCCAATAGAACCGTTTCAAAAAACATTCGAACAAATTGTCCGGAACGACACTGTCAAAGCACAGAAAGAAGCTACTATTTGGTCTATCTTCCAGCCGAGTAATCAGCATTCTCATGCCAGCCATAAGTAAATCAACATTGTTAGCATTCCATACAAGATAATGGAGCACTTGCTAGAATGGGTCATCCTTAAAGGCCTCCTAGGTAATAATCACTTTTGTTCTACTCAGCATGACTTTCTTCCCAATCAGTTGTGCGATAGTCATGTTTGTTTATACGGGTGGCCCCGCGGAGGCGAGGAAAATGGTATCATTTCCTGAGCCATATTCTTCAGTTTTCCTGGGGCATTCGTTCTCTCTCGCGTGAGCTGGATGCCTACAGAATACAAAGGGGCTCCTCGCCGGATAGTTTATCTTTATAATGGAACGTTCAGAGTCGAAACTAGGTCAGATTTTCAACCTCCCATGATTTCTCCGGTGGGTCCCCAGTGTTCAGTGCTCGGTCCCCTTTTGTTTCCCGTTTATAACAACCACCTTTGGGGAAGTATTTCCAGCGGCCTTCCTCTCTATTCTGGCGGACTAAAAATAGAGACGTTAGTAACCCCAGTTCACCACAAGTGGATCGTGGCACTGTTAGTCGGTGGTCAGATGACTGGGATCTGTGGTTGAATAAAAGGATGTGTGTACACGTTTCATTCAACTAGGACTGGCAATACCATCGTATTTTATGGTACTATGAAAATAGTATACATCTTGAAGCTCAGGCCAAAGGAAAATATAGGCACCCGTGTACCGTCCAACTTAACTGTCACATATCACAACAAAACGGCCGAAGCGAGTGGGTTTGCTACACTGAGAGCAATGAAACGGACTTCATTCCGCCTAGACAAATAAGTGTTTTTGCAGCTTCACGATGCTTATGAGTCCGCTAATTGGGTTTGCCAACCAAGTCGTGTTCACCAGCTTGAAGAAAAATATACTCACTGCTGAGGGTGTGTCGCTAGGACACTAAGCTGGTTATCGACCTGGGGTTAGTGACCTGCGAGTATTGACATGAAATTCTTGATTTGTATCCATTTGGATTTCGACGATTCCGATAGGAATTAATTCTCAGATACATCTACGTTGGCGTAGACCTTTTGAGCAGTTCTTTTCCGACTGGATCCGGGACACGGGCCTCTGCCTCGAACCCGCGTGTCAATCGCTGATTCGCTGAATTATCGAAGTGGTTGATATCGGTCACCAAAATCACCCCGGAAAGCACCACATCCTCCTTCCACCGATCTTCCTTGAGCAACGATTCTTTTTTACATAAGTATTCGCCACCGCAACAGCTTCCCTTTCCAGGCCGTTGAATGCGCTTTGCTGGAAATATTTTCCGCCATTATTTCTTCAAGGCACACTCGAAGTCCCCCTCGGTTCTTGCAGCGTACCGTGATCCACAAGAGCTGTGATGTACCATGTTCCGGACAGTGCATCAATCAATGGGCCACCGGAGTGATGGCAAATTTGGAAACAGCAGAGTTTCAGGGTTTCATATAACTATGCATAGAATCCAAAAGTCCAAAACGATACTGTTGAAATGTGAAAAACAGGTGCTGCCTCTGGGATAAAACAGGGAGTAATGATGGAACCAAGGCTCGTAACCGGAGAGTTTCCAAGGGTTACTCTGGTCCGCCTGCTTTGCGAGCTGTAAATTTTTTCCCAAACTCATAGTTCACATTGTACATAGGATCGTATGGATCTTTATCTGCCGTCTGTTTAGTGCATGCGATCGTATCCGCCTGTTTGTACGCTTGTCGACCTATGCGTGCCATATGAACATCTCCGGCCAGCTCGCGCGGTCGACGGCCGGACCCTTGACTTCTCTAGCTACCTTTGTGTACTGGTGTCGTTTAGCGCTGATTGAGACATTATAGTTATCGTATAACATACGTCATTTCCGCAGCAATTACTTGTGTTTTTATCTCGCGTCTGGTAGTCATTGCTTATACCTGATGAAGAGTTGATTCAGTGCGCATGAGCACAACTGTATGTATTTCATAACTTACGGATGCGTAGCAAGATGAAGCCGTGCTTACACATGACGCTGATTGTAGTGAGAACATCTCCGACGTTCTCCGAATCCCAAACTTCCTGCTAAATTGGAGTTGCTTCACTAGTACCACCGCGATAGCTAACATTGTCTTGTGAGTGTGAATTTACTACAAACCACTGATACCGAGGTTAGTGTGTTGGCGTGAGTACAGTGAATCCGTGCTATATTTACTGCTGTTGGCTGCACTCACTAAAATGATAACGTTTTAACTAGTACCGTTGGGAACGCCGTCCGTCCAGTCTGACGCTCGTTTGAATTCTGAAGGTCGGCGCAAAAAATCCGGATCCATAACATTGGTGGTAAATTGGAGGAAACTATAGTGACTAGTGATCGTGCGGCTTCTCTAAGGATTCCGGCTGCAACCATGTTTTTCTGCTTGTTTGTTCTGTACGTTTGATTCTGTGAACGCCTGCAACAGGAGGCCTGATACGAACTCAGTGGAACTTTCTTCAGTCTTGCACAAAATTGCACACCTCGAATGCTTGCTTTTTTCTCAACGACTCGTCTATTATTTCATTCTCCAGGGTCGTTCAACCCGAACCTTTTCGAACGCAAACCTGGGGCGGGCAACTCGGAATTTGATTTGAATTATCTTGCTGTTGTCTACTCATATTTTTGTCTTATTGGTGCCCTGAGTATCAGACAACTGCATACGCCTACGGTTAATGGTTACTGAATAACACAGTGACTGAAATTTTTGGGTTAAATTGTACCAGTTTTCTTATCCGTTTTATATCGTATATTGCTTGTTGCCAACGAGAGTGACATGGGTCAGGTCCGGTAGTATTGGGACTCAACAAACATTCGCTGAATCGGTGAGTATTTGCGGACTTTACCAGTGCAAAATCTCTATATGAAGCTGTGTGCAGTGTTACCAGTCACAAAGATGGTATCACCTCAAGTGCACTCACATATTATAGCGACCTCCTAGAACACCTTGATTTTTGTTGCAATTTTGCGGTACAATTTGACGCCTCATGATGGGGCGTGTTTGGTTAGCCCAATTGTATCTGTAGTTAGATCGCCTTCGACATCCCCAAAATCCTAAACTCCTTGCGACGTGAGAGCTGCCTTGCCAGTACCACCGTGCCGGTTCACAATACCTTGTGAATGTCAACTTACTACAAACCACTAGCATCAAAGTTAGTGTGTTGGCATAAGTATCGCAGTTTTGCTCGTAACTGTATAAGGAATCCGCGACACCTCTACTATTGTAGGCTACATTCACAAGGATAACAATGTTTTGGCTACTACTGTTTGGAACGCCGCCCAACCAGTCTGACGCTCGTTTGAATTCTGAAGGTCGGCTGGAATTTCAATTGACATTCGTCCTCTCCGGCGGCTGCTGTGCAGTTGTGCTGAGGGTTTTCCCACGTCCATTTCCCTAGCGCCCTTAATCATTTCGTTGAAGTCCGCTTGTGAACGGTGAGTAAATCAGATTCACGGTCTTCTCATCACGACTTCGGATTCGCGTTAACATAAGGCTAAAGAAACCTTGGGCGTATAAACCAATGAACTAGCATCACAACAATATACACACATAAATGTATATGCATATTCATGTATATATATATACATTACCCTATACCACAAATATTCCTAAATATTTATGTACACTATTAGCGGAACTCCTTCCTCCTTAAGTATTTGCGCTTTCTTCGTCAAATGGTCAATCAGGTGTGAGAGTAGTGGCAAAAGGGTCGTCCGTGGCGAAAAACTTTCTCACGACGTTTTTTCAACTGATCACGTAGAGATTTTATGAAGTAATAAAAACTCAGTAAAACGCACGGTGCATTCAGCTGTTCCTATCACTGTTCCCTCATTTAGTAAACTATCGAATGCTATCATTCCACTGGCATACCCTCACTCCCCCTGTACACTTAAACCAAACCAATCGCTAGAATCGGGCTTTTCTCAAGAAGTCAATGAATCCAAGAACGAGCCACTCCCAGTCATTTTTACTTGTACATACCATGTTAGGACCAAAGGCCCACCGGTGTCGTGTGGGTCAAGACATCTGGCCGCGTCAAATTTAAAACAGCTAGGGCGAGGTCTGAACGTATGCTCGAACTAGAAGTTATCCGTTCCCCCGAAAACCCATGAACCTACCCACTCCTATGGAAATCAGGTAACTTGCGCATCTGTTGGCGATTATAGTGGCCCCAACAAGGCCAAAGTCTCTGATAGTTATCCTGTCCCTCACATGCGGGATCTCACGGTTTGCCTTTTTGGAAAGACTTTTTCGAGCAAGATTGATCTGGTCCGCGCCTATCACCAGATCCCGGTAGAGGAGGCGGATTTCCCTAAAACAGCCGTCATCACGTCTTTTGGCCTGTTTGAATTCCTTTGAATGCCACTTGGTCTAGCTAACGCTGAACAAACGTTCCAGCATTTTGTCCGCGAAGTATGCAGAGGTCTGGATTTCGTCTACTACCATTTAGATGACATATCAGTGGCCAGTTCCTATGAAGAAGAACATTTGCAACATATACGTTCCTTGTTTGTCAGCTCGGCCCAACACGGAATAACCGTCACTTCAGCTGAACACGAACTTGGAAAAGGTAGGATAGAATTTTAAGGCCACATCATTCCAGCTTCAGGCATCCAAATTTTGTCATCAAAGGTAAGTGCTCTCATTGAGTTCCCCGGGCCAACCTTCTTCAAACCACTTCGACGTTTCGCCGGCCTAGTAACTTACTATCGCCGGTTAATCCCCCATTGTGCACAACTTCTGGAACCCCTCACAGACATTTTTCGGGGCGGTATGCGTAAATTGAGTTTTACGAACGCAGCGCGAATGGCCTTCGTTAGGCTCAAAAGGATTATATCCAATGTTACTCTTCTAGCCCACCCGGACCCTGAAGCCCAAATTTCTCCCAGACGTAGCTGTTGGTGCCGCATTACAACAACCGGTCAACGACCAATGGCAACCCCTAGGTTTCTTCCACAAACGCCCGTTACCTGCCGAACCTCGGTATAGCACTTTTGGGAGAGAATGACTTGCCATTTACCTAGATATCCGCCACTTCCGCCATGCATTGGAAAGTCGTCCCTTCATTGTGTTCACGTATCACAAACCTCTGGTTTACTCCCTCTCTTTCTCAACAGACAGGTACTCCCCCGAGGAGATCAGGCACCTTGACTATGTTTTGCAATTCCCCTGCGACATACGGCATGTTCCAGGCAGCCTCAACCATTTCGCTGATGCTATTTCACGCGTCCACGCCACCCCAGTCTAACCTGCTTTCGTTGACCTTAGTGGCCCAGCTGCAACCCAGGCGCGAGAGCCTGATTTCCGAACTTCCTTACAGCGCTACTTCTCAAGGCTACGCGCTATTCCGCTGCTTAATGCAGATGGAACCACTCTTTGCGATATGACTACGGGTATTCCGAGATCGGTAGTGCCACCAGCATACCAGCATGCTATCTCTAATAAGCTTCACAACCTTTCGCATCCTGATGTTTGAGCCAGCTTCAAGCAATTAACAGATTGACTTGTTTGGCCTAAGGTAAACTCAGACGTTCGTAGTTGGGCGCGCGCTTGCTTACAGTGCCAACGTTACAAGGTGCACGAGCACACACGGGGTCCGGTTTCCTCGTTGGGCCTTCCAGATAGCAGGTTTTCACATGCCCACTTAGATCTAGTTAGACCCCAGTCATGTTCGCGTCGCTGCGTTTGCATATTAACATGTGTTGACCAATTCTTAAGATGGCCGGGTGCAACTCCACTAGAAATTTGCTTCTCCGGGGCCGTCGTGAACACCTTCTTTGAACGTTCGGTGGCCAACTACTAATGTCTTACAACCACTACGACGGACTGCGGGTCGCATTTAGGATGCCTGACATTCAAAGCCTTGACGAACCTTCATGGATGCCGGCGCATTCGTACCACGGTGTACCATCCGCCTTCGAATGATTTGGTGGAACGGTTTCATAGGCAACTGGAAGCTTCGCTTTGTACCGCCACTAATCCGTCATGAGGTGAGGTCCTTCCCTTCGTTCTTCTAGGGATCCGAAACACATTGACGACCGATCTCCGGTGCACCGGCAGAATTGGTCTATGGTTGCACCTTGCGTCTGCCCGGTAAATTTGTTTCACCCCCTCCATTGACATCGTCTCTTACTTCAACCTCTGCTTCCACACTGGCTCGACATATGCGGCAAGTCCAACCCACAACTTCATGTGAGCAAAACAGGCCAGTACAAATGGACAAGGATTTGACCGACTGTTCACATTTACTCGTCCGTTGTGACGGTGTAGGCAGGCCGCTTCAACCTCCCTACTCTTGTCTCTCCGAAGTGCTGGAACGAACGCATAATACTTCACAACCGACAGTCGTGGTCGCCATGGCACCATTTTCGTCGACCGTCTGAAAGTCGCCCAGAACCGCATTATTCCCACCAGAGTTGCTTATCCCACGCTTAACGCCCCCTCTAATACGAACAGCCCCCACAGTATTAATGCTCACCTAAATGCAACCCGCGATCTCTTCGCGGACAACGTGCATGTAAATATGATCAATCCATTTCAACCTTACCCTTTTTTATTGCGTCACACACCGTTCAAATCTCCCTCGTCCAGTCCACCTCCCATATCCCCATTGCCCCAACACACCTTACTGACACTTTTCCAAAATTTTCTGTCATGGACTCAGACACAAGGAACATTCCATTAATTATCGATGTGCTCACCAAAACCGCATCAGACCAAGGGATGTCACCAAAGTCTCTGAATGACAAACACCCTCCTGCTTTGGACATTTTTAAAGTTCCAAAGATGATGTCGAATAAGGATAATGAACTAAGTTTATTGCTTTTGAATGCACG